>ML208597.1:7419-17506 GCA_004369065.1 Pluteus cervinus
GGCAAAAAGACTGTAGAATTCAAGCTCCAAAGAATTCAACGGAGATGAAATCAAAGGCAACGTATCGGGTTGTCCAATGACGTCGACCCGCTTCCCCCGCGCCTACTTCTCGAAAGCCTGCTTAAGGTACATGGTCTTCCCGCCTGGCCAACATTGACGTCAGTTCATTGTGTATGATGTCGACCCGCTGCCGCCTCTCTCGGTATCCAGAAGCTCGACTTCGACTTCTTCAGAAACCGCGGCTTGTAACCGGTTTACCCTGAACACATGACCCTGGTTTCACTAAAATTAGTCCTTTCGTCTCCCACTGGGTCCCACCCACGGCACCTACATAAACCCCGCACTGGTCTCAGCTGGAACCCCATCTCATACCATTACTATTCTTCCTTCACTTACTTCAAGGTCATTGAAAGATCAACATGTCGTCCGCCAACGTAACTGTCCCCCAATTCGGGGGTATTCCCCCTTTCCCAACCAACGTACCCACTCACCCCTTGCTCGTCATCGACTACGAGCTCCTGAAGCGACATGACGAAAAGGAGATCGAGAGACTTTGGGAAGCTGGTACGAAGTTGGGGTTTTGGTAGTACGTATCCACCTTTACTTCACCCCTATGTTGTGCGTTGGCGTTTTCTAACTCTTGTGACGTAGCCTGAAGAACCACGGAGCTGAGAAAGAAGTTGATGGGATGTTCGAGATGGGGAAAGAGACGATGTCTCTTCCTTTAGAAGAAAAGATGAAATACGAACAGGGTGATTCGGGGCGATCTTTTGGGTTAGTCTTTTCTTTCGACATCGTACCTCCTTTCTCAAGATCGCCATTAATAGATATAAAGCGGCCGGCGCTAACGCCGTCGACGCTTATGGTACTCTTGATACTGTGGAATTCCTGAACGTCTCAAAAGACGATGTACTTTCCTACCCAACACCAACAAATCGTACATACCCATTGACTGTGAATGCTCGAATGGAAGGCACGATACGACCTTTCATTCAAAAATCCTCTCAAGTGAATAACACTATACTCGAGGTGTTTAACGATAAGTTGGGGTTGCCGAAGGGTACGCTTTTAGGTCGGCATCGGGGAGATGAGAGGAGTGGGAGTGAGACGAGGGTGATCAAGAGTCCGCCTTTGAAGAACTCGAATGACGCGACGAATGGGAACACGAACCGGGAGAAGGAGAAGGGGGATGTGCGACAGGCTATCGGAGCTCATACCGACTTTGGCTCGCTTTCATTCTTGCACAATCGTCTTGGAGGGTTACAAGTTCTGGTTCCTGGATGCGAGGAATGGCAATACGTCAAGGTACGTCTCTTGGCTCTGTTCTGAAAACTTTGGGACTAATATTCACACAGCCCATTCCTGGTCATGCGATATGCAACATCGGGGATGCTATCGCTTTATTCAGTGGTGGAATCCTACGATCTAATCTCCATCGCGTCGTACCACCACCAGGTGCTCAAGGCGATTACGAACGCTGGTCCCTCGTTTTCTTCACTCGACCCGGCAACTCAGTCATTCTGCGTGCTCTAGTAGAAGATTCCGAGATGGTTAGGAATGCTGTCAACCGTGCTACAGCAAAGGCAAACGGGAATGGGAAGGAGACGACGGTACCTCAAAAAGCACCGGTTACGTTCGAAACGGGGTCAACGGCGGAAGAGTGGTTCGCGAGGAGGGTTAGAAATCAGAGGATAAACAATAGGACGGGACCGGAAACGTGGATTGCGAGTCGGGGGACTGAGCAGATTGAGGTGTGAGTAGGTTTGTAATGTTGATGAGGCCTTTAGGCGCGTGTGGGTGGTCCATAGTTGAAGTGTTGAAGTGTTGAAGGCGGAACGTGGAGGACAACGAGTAAAATGATTATGGGCGTATGTGTTATTCAATCGCGTGTGTATTTGATTATTCCTGTTTTATGCTATGTACAACAGTGTCCAGACCGATATGATGGGGACGACGACACGAGTTGTTGGGAAGCGGAGAAATGATGACTTGCGCATCGCCACCGTTCCTTAGCTGGCAGAATCCCTTTATCGATTCTGTATCTAACTTCTATGCCTGTTCAACACGCCAGGATACCGGACCAGTCATACCACACTCAAACTCATACCTAATAACCCAAATCCGAATCCGAATTTTTGAAAAGTCGCGGCTCTTATCGGATCTCCTCGTGCCCACGTCCGTGCTAGCTTGAGGACTTCCATTTCATCAAAACACATGTAGCGTTGTGTACAGGGTACAGCGTAATCGACATCGATTGAACGTGCTTCCCGCGTTCTTCGTGAGATCCGGATAACTTTGGAACGGAGGGTTCACAGCGATATACCCTCACCCACACCCTTGTCTCTCTCTCGCTTTCTCTCTTCCCTTTCAACCCAATCTTCGCCTCAGAGTTTCCAGAACTCGTTCATACTCAAACCCCTCGAAAACCAGTGGCATCGCCTTAGCGAATTCTTTGGCCCCATCGGTAAGCACTGCAATTCACCGGATGCTTAAATATTTGACGCCCAGCTCAATCCGCAGTACTGAATACGCAATCCCCCTCGTCACCTCTCCCTCTCTTTACACCGTATCATGTCATTCTTCCCTGAATCCAAGGATTTCGAGATCAAAGACGGCGCATTCCA
The DNA here is from genome assembly GCA_004369065.1 of Pluteus cervinus. Taxonomy (NCBI): domain Eukaryota; kingdom Fungi; phylum Basidiomycota; class Agaricomycetes; order Agaricales; family Pluteaceae; genus Pluteus; species Pluteus cervinus. The sequence goes on from ML208597.1 coordinate 10,044, forward strand.
CAACGTCCAGGGGAATTCGACATTCGACACGAAGCATGAAACGACGGACAATTCGAGGGTTGTCAGGAATATCAATAGAAGCGAAGGGCAGAAGGTAGATCGCAGTAAACATAGAAGTGCGTACTCTTGATTCTCAACTCTTCATTTTGGGTCGGGATTGTGGGCTTTTTGTGGCGAAAGTCCTCAATGGATGGATTTGTGTGGCGGAGTCGTATTTGGATATTCGATTGGTTTCAAGAGCTAATTCTATCCTTGCGATCTTATTATAGCCAACTTCAATAATTCCGGTCAAGGACCTCAAAATGTCAATTCTGGAAGTGGAACGCTCAACAACGGTATGTTTCGTCCTCGTTGTATAAACTCCACCTTACGTTCATTGATCGCGTCCACAATCCGTCCACTCCCAATCGATCGCCATCGATTCGCATATTAGATTCACGTAGCTATACCAGTCCGGCCGCGGAACAAGTCCCGACCTATCCACAACAGCCCATACAGCAACAAGTTCCGTACGGACAACACGCGCCATACCAATACCCAATGCAAACACCATACCAGGCTACACCTTACTACGGCCAACCCGATCCTCGTTACGCAGCTCCACCTCCCCCTGCGGGATATCCAGGATATTACGCACATCACCATCCCCACCCCGTTCATCCACAATACGAATATGGGTCAGGATATCCCTACCCTCCACCTCCCGTTGGATCACCGTACGCTGGATATCCAGGACATCATGCAAATGGTCCACTACCACCACCACCACCACCCGAATATCCTTATGCTCCCAGGGACCACCCTAGTACGCAACCACCACCACCACCACCAGGTCAATATCAACGTGGTGATGGTTATTCAGGTCAACGAGATCAGGAGGATTATGTGTATGGTCGTCAAGAGCAACAGCAAACGCCAGAACAAGAACAACGGGCTTTGGCTAAGAAGGCTGCAAATCCGTTTCGTCAGAATTCACCGCCAGAGCAGTATGGATCACGGGCTGGGTCGGCTGGGAATCCGTGGGGTGGTTCGGCTGCAGGTACACCACCTTCGGCGTCGTCGTCGTCGTCGTCGTAAGCGGTGGATGAGGTAGAGGTTGGATCGGGTAACGGTCGAATTCGAGTTGGAGGTTTGATGGTTTGATAGTGTCGTCGATGGATAGAATCAATTTCTTTGGTTATTCATCCTCGTCTTTTCTGGCGTCAATCTTTGTCGGTTATTCTTTGGATTCGAGGGTGTAAATTCCAAGAGTATATCACTCGGTTCTGGTGTAATTGATACTTCAGCTGTGTCAAGAGATTCGATAGAGTTTTGAAAGTCGAGACTGAGTACAAAGTATGAGTAAAACAATCACTTCGGGAAAAGACGAGAAAAGACAGCAAGGACAAGACAGAGAAGCACAAACGTCATAATCATACAAATGGCGATACGAATATGAATGTCTGCGTGGGTTTTTACACCGACTGAAATCAGACAACAGAAAGTCAGAGAATAAATGAATGCGTGAAGGAGGATTTGGGATTGGAAATCCAAGACGAGTGGTAGTTGGAAATCTCCGTCGGTGAGTTGGAAGTAACGGAGTATCCAGACACCAAAAAAGAAGAGGGGGATAATAAACGGGGCGCTTGAGGTTAGAGGCTGATGGAAATTACAGTCGGTGTAAATGATTTAGAAAGTGGTTATCGTATACGAACTGGGTGAGCTTACCGGATATGTGATTCCCTTCTTTTTCTGTCTCCGTGCTAGAATTACTCCCCAAACTACGCAATCGATCATCAGAATGAGGGAAATCGCCAGGTAGACCGAATACGTGGTCCTCAGAAGGTTGAATCCCGAGGTGAAAGGACCCGGGTATACGTAGGAGACGGTGGTCAATGCGGATATCGAGACCACGTAGGAGCCCAGTAAAACGCGATCAAACGTTTCGTGGCTGAAAGTTTTGAGTGATTCGAGAGTTCGAGGTTGGTCGTGAATGGACCAGAAAACCGAGGCGAACAAGAATGCATCTACCATCAATGTGGCAAAGTCCGCAAATGCACTGATGATACTCGATTCGTGTCCTGTGCTGTGCCATTGTGGTAAGACAAAAGCAGCAAACGCAGCGGTGAAGAGATGGGACGCGCATCGTGCAAAGATGGCACCCGATAGAAAGGTGAACCCCCCTTTTGTCTTCTCGTCGATTGGGATTTTTAAGAGACGAAGGGAGACATTTGCTTCGTAGGCTGTCAGAGAAGCCCAGATAAGGTTGAAGAGGATGTGATAGCCTGGTGAGAGTACTCTCTTGGGGGAAGGTGGTTTTGGGCTTTGTGGAGGGGTGACGGGAGATGTCGATCCTAAAGTAAGAAGTAAAGCGGAATAGAGAAGGAAGAGATGTCGTCGAGTCATTTCTAAGGAGTATCGGGAGTGGTGAACAAGTCGAAGGCAGTGCGGCGATTTCCGATTTGGCTGGTTGCTATTGTGGTCTGTTGGACGAGAGCCTTCGTTAGGGCCCAGGGGAATCATCCCCACTGCACGACTGCACGGGAGTCGGGAATCGATCTGTTCGATTTGTCGCAACATTCGACAGCTGCTGTGAATCTCAATCGGGAGTGCAAGCAGTTTTCTATAGACCAGAGTAATGGTAACAAAATTATGAGGCGAGCGAATACCGAACCGACCCTTATCGAGGGTTAAGACGATAAAACATGTACAGGATATAATACAGAAGTAACAGGGTCACACCAGCACATATGAACATACGAACTGCGATTCCCGACTCCTTCCTTCCCGCAATCACAATGATCATGGCACAGAAAGTAAAAGAATAAAGAATTGCGTGAAGAAGGATATGATTGATGAAATCCAAAACGAAAGGTGGTTGGATCTGTTCAGCTGAGAGGAAACGTAGGGACGATATACCAAAAAGTAAGATCCCTTCAAATGAGGCAGAGTAGGCTAGAGGCTATAAGTGACGAAATGTTGATATGATCAGAATTAGGATATCATAGACGAAATGGCAGTCCTGAGCTTACCGGATAGGTGACTCCCTTCCTTTTCTGTCGAATTGCTAGGATAACGCCCCGTACGACGCAATCTATGATCAAAACGAGTGAAATCGCCAGATAGATCGAATATATCGTCTTGAGGAGGTCGTATCCGGAAGGAAAAGGACCCGGATGTGCGTAGGAAACGATCGTTAACGCGAATATGGAGGCCATGAACGAACCCAGCAAAACACGATCGAAGGTATCATGTGTGAAGGTTGTCGTGAAGTGCGTTAGAGGTTGGGAGTGAATGGACCGAAAAACCGCGGCAAGTAATAGTGGATCTACCACCCACGCTGCCAAGTCCGCAAAAGTCCCGAGGATGCTTGATTCCGATCCTGTGCTTTTCCTGTGTGGTAGGACTAGGACAGCAAAAGCTATAGTCAAGATATGGGATACGCATCGTGCGAAGATGGCTCCCGATATGAAAGTGAATGACTCTTTTGTCTTCTGATCAAGTGGGAGTTTGAAGACACGAAGGGAGATGTATGCTTCGTAGGCTGTGAGAGAAGCCCAGATAAGGTTGAAAAAGGCGTGATAGCCTGGCGAAAGTACGAGCGGTTTCTTTGGAGGGGGTGATTCTGAGTTTTCGGGAGAGGTGATGGGAGATGTTGATGTCAAGGTAAATAGGAAAGCGAGATAAATGAGGCAATAGTGCCTTTTTGTCATTCCAAACTAGCGAGATGGGTGAACGGAGTGTCCAGCCGATGGCTGTGTGCAGTCAGCGTGATGTTGTGCCTTGTTGGGTAACAGCATCCAACCCCGTCACGACACTCTCACTTTCGCCACCCAACTCCGAGATTCTCGAGCTTATGCTATGATTGAAAATTCTGGGGTAATTCCTTGCGTCCACGCAATGTTCACGGCACCCCAGTCTGACCGAGGGCGCTAACCAAATTTATGTGAACCTTGGGCGAGGAAAACTCTGCGCACACCAAGATGAGAACAAATGACGATAGACGGCACGCCGTAGGAAAACAAGTGCCGACGAGCACAACACTAAGTAGTGTCAACCTCAGAATGGGTAATAGAGAGATAAGAGGTGCCATCGAAGGGGTGTTGAACGCAGCGTCAAATGAAGACGGAGTTGTTGTGCCTTGTTGTCCTGGAGCCTTCAAGCTGGTCGGCAACAACCGACAATTTTCACTTGCATTTTCGAACCTCCATCTCAACCATATCGACCTCGACCCCTCCCTTGCTGTTATCGAACGTGGAAACACCTCCCACCTTTGCTTCTATCCGAATCTTCTCAGATGTGTATGTATAGTTCGAGGCTCGCTATCTCATCGCCTTCGATCAAAGATCAAACGGAACTCGATTGGTATCTTGCGCACATCTTCAAAGATCCTAACATAATTTCGGATTCATTTCTTATGAGAAGCATATGAAATGTGAGTTTTGTATAAAACATAAAGTAGAAGTGACTAATTGAAAACAGGACGACGAGAAGTAGACTAAGGAATCAAGAAGAGGAAGACATATATCGCGAGCTCGTCTGGTCATATTCAACGTTCTTGGACGGACTCCCTTGTTCGATTCGTACGTCTCGATTGCGGTGAGCTCTAAATATCAATCATCATCTCTTCCCTGTTTCTGTACTCCAACACTTCATCTGTGTCTCCTTCGGGGTCCTCCACGTTTGGTTCATCTGGTTTGGTTATTTTCTGGGGGGTATCATTGGTGATGGGAGCTTGTGCTGTCGCAGACAGTCCAAGCAAACTGCTCGACGGGACCCCCGAAGAGGCCACATCCAGAGAGTTCCTTTCGTTCTCCTTGTCTATGCGGATTTTCTTCCTCTTGGTCATAATCGACGGGATCGATTTATCTTTGGAACCCGCTTCGTCCACTTTCTTCCTTGCTTTCTTGGGACGACGTCCCCCGGGTAAAGAGAATGTGATCAGCCGACCTTCTGTCACATGGCTCTGTGGTTGACTGCCATAGTCCTGACAGATGGCGAAGCAAACCTTTACTCCGCCGGGCGAAAATTCTGTGGGAGGTGGTGGTGGTGGCTCCTGATACTGAATGGAGAGGTAATGGTTCGGCCTAGTAGGATCCGGTGGTCCCGGGCATAAGGGTTCCGTATATCCTCCTTCATTGGATGCGATACCATGCAAAGGGGAACCAACTCCCTTCCCTTCGAGTTGGCACCTAGTGGTTGGGTGGACATGATGGACATCTGCCGCCCCCGCTTCTTCTTGTTTCTCCTTTTCTTCTGGGGGTGGGACTTTGGGACACAACGGCGCACGGCGTGCCACAGGTTGAGGAATCCCCAGCTCGTTGAACAAGTTTATGATGGATGGGAGCTCGGGGCGAGTTTCGTCTGACCATGGGGGTAAATCTAGGACTGGTGGCAAGGTAAATTCATCTTGGGCGCCGTCTCGTTCGGTGATGTGGTTTTTGAAACTCTTCATTGTTCGATCCAAGTGGGGAGAGAATCGGAGAAGGCTGAGTAGTGTCGTTTGAGGGAGGATAGTTCACTGTGAGGTGTGTCGGTGTCGAGTGGCTGAGGGGTGCTATTGGTGGTGGTGGTGGTGTAGTAGGGAGAGTGAGTTGCGACTTGGGTGTGCTTTAAATGCCCTGCCGAATGCGGTCTTTGGTCGTGATCAGTGCCACCAACACAAAGCACAAAGAGGACAAAGGTCTGCGTGAGGTAAGGATCTCGTTTTGTTTACCACGAGCGCCCTTGTTCATTATCTTGGTTTATTTATTCATTAGGATACGCATAGAACATGATGAGGTACGAGATAGGATGTAGAGATAAAATATGCGACGCCAATCGGACACGCAATAAATAGGCAACAGAAAGAGACGGGACGAAAGGATGAAATAGTATAGGGATAGGGACGAAATAAAACTGCAACAGTAAGTGCTTTTTGCTGTCAGAAAACCTCGCTCATGACGCCGATTAATTATCAGCCCCATCCAACCTCCTTCGACGAACACTTTTCTCGAGTTCGTCGATCTCGTTTGCGGTGAGTTCCTTATCGTCGTCTTCTCTTGCGCGTTTCGTTCCTCGATACTCCAAGATTGCTTCTGTATCTTCTTCCGCCTCTGTCGTGACTGGTTTCGGTGGAGCAACTCCCAGAGTTGTTGTAGTTGTTTGCGTTTCCCGATCGGCATGAGGAATTTGTACCGCCACTGGCGGTCCTAGTGAACTACCTGACGGTACTCGCGAAGAACCAACACCCTGGTGGTCTATCCCGATACCATGTACACCGTTTCCTTCGCCCATGAGGATTGTTTTACACTTGTTCATGATCGAATCGATCATCTTCTCTTCTTCATCTTTGTCGAGTCGGCGTCGGAACGCCCGCCGAAACGGATGGTTAGGGCCTTGACTCCAGTTGGCGGCTCCTGTCCCTTCCTGGCGTTTGTAACCCAGTTCTTGCTGGTATGGGGCCCTGACATCGAAGGCTGCGCGACGTGCAGAAGGTCGCTCGAGGCCAAGCTCGTCGAACAAATTCGCGATTGTGGGGATCGTAGGGCGTGTGTCATCTGACCATGCGGGTAGACCTAGCATTGGTGGCAAGGTCAACTCTTCTTGAGCGCCATTTCCTTTGATCAGGTAGTCGTTCAAGAGATCCATTGAACACGAAGGACGGGAAGAGGTAAGATATGTTGGTTGATAGCTGGAGAGGGTTTGGGAGCTGAGCTTTTAGAAGCTTCGAATGGAGTAGGTGTTTGTGGTCGTGAAGGTTGTGGTTGTGGTAAGAAAGAGAGTCGCAAATCGCGTGGGTGAAATACCCCGCCGATTGCGGACTTTGATTTTTCTCTATGCCACAAACACGAGGTCGAAAAGGACAAAGACTCTCGTCGCGATGTCCTGTTCCTCGAAGCATTGAGAAATTCGATAAACCAAATTCAGAGAACAGATACCGTGGTGCACGAGCGCTTTCGCACTTACGACTTGTAGATTGAAGAATATCTCGGATAATCAGGTGATTGGTTCGCGAGGAAATAACTTGACGTCTGGCCTTGACATCTGTTTCCCTTCCTCGAGACCTAGACTTGGGATCTTGTGTCATCTTCTCTGCGATCTTTTCCTCTATTTCACTTGGACTCCTGGAATAGATTGTAGGATTCATTCGGGCGTGTTATCACCATGACCAGAAGAGTCTCCCTTGACAGGTGGGATTTAGATGTTGGACGTCAGGCTGAGCGCTCAACGAGGCTACGATATTATAATTTGAATTCAATTGCAAGGTCTCAATGTGGTCAACATAAGTAAGTTCCGGCCAAATGGTGAATTTGAACTTGAACGTTTTGAACTCCTACCACACTCTTTCCCTCCAAGATCTATATAGCACTCAAGCCCACGAACTACAAGCGAACACGCCCGTCAAACCAAGAGATATTTGCGACATTCCGCACATTTCTGTCAAGGTACGCTGATTGGGGTACGTTGAAATGTCGAAGAACTCTAGGTCCTTGGTCGCCAAA
>ML208597.1:17751-32379 GCA_004369065.1 Pluteus cervinus
CGACTTGTAGATTGAAGAATATCTCGGATAATCAGGTGATTGGTTCGCGAGGAAATAACTTGACGTCTGGCCTTGACATCTGTTTCCCTTCCTCGAGACCTAGACTTGGGATCTTGTGTCATCTCCTCTGCGATCTTTTCCTCTATTTCACTTGGACTCCTGGAATAGATTGTAGGATTCATTGCGGGCGTGTTATCACCATGACCAGAAGAGTCTCCCTTGACAGGTGGGATTTAGATGTTGGACGTCAGGCTGAGCGCTCAACGAGGCTACGATATTATAATTTGAATTCAATTGCAAGGTCTCAATGTGGTCAACATAAGTAAGTTTCCGGCCAAATGGTGAATTTGAACTTGAACGTTTTGAACTCCTACCACACTCTTTCCCTCCAAGATCTATATAGCACTCAAGCCCACGAACTACAAGCGAACACGCCCGTCAAACCAAGAGATATTTGCGACATTCCGCACATTTCTGTCAAGGTACGCTGATTGGGGTACGTTGAAATGTCGAAGAACTCTAGGTCCTTGGTCGCCAAAATGACGCTGACAGCAAGGGCCGGCCCTGAAGTGGCTCGGCTTTTGGCTAACTCCGATGTCGGCGTTCACTCTTCCCGACCATCCTCCTCCCTCGAGCCTCCCTATCCTAGTACGGTATCCTCCCATGACCAGAACTGAGTCTTACGGTCGAAATGTGCTCGTAAGTATGCAATTGTTCGCCGAACGTTCAGTTAATAACAATAATTCCACATTGTAAGTTGGTTCTTTTGTTGTGAACAATGGATAAAAGCTTGATGTGGTCGGTATTACGACAGATGATGCAGAGCCAGTGGGTCTAACGAGAATCTGCAGAAATAGCTACCATCCGAGCCAAAAACAAGCACTGGCCTCGCGCGGTTAGAGGGGTCCGCAGCTGCGAAATCGCCGCTGTGGTTTTCAATTGTCAGTACAGTTCTCGACACTCCTGGCCTACTAGCAGCTGATAATTGGACCGAACCAGGTCTACCAGAGGATCGAGGACATATCTATCGTTCAACGCTTCGCCATTGAGCTCCACGTGATAGACCAGGTGCTTCCTTTGTTACATCAACCATGCAATTGAGGGTGTACCGGGAACATACGAGCTGTCAGAGGGTGAGTGATTCAGTATGATGGTCCAAGAAATGTTCATGAGGTAGCACCGCTCTAAGTTCTCGTATGTCATTTACATCGAGATTCGAGAGTGGCTTGGGGTTCTGGATCCTCTCTCAACGCTATTTCGAGGGTGCAATCTAAAGTTATGCCACAGCATAACGTACCTTTGAATTCAGTTTCAACATCACTCCCAACAAGCACGCCATCCCTAGCCACACGTCTCCATTTAAATCTGGGGCTTTCAAACGGGTGTATCCGGGCTTTCCAGTATAAAAGCTGGTTAGGATGTCGGTCTGTCCTGCAGTCGAGTACTCTTCTACCTCATCGTCTATTCACTATCTACCAACATGTCTTACATCGCTCCCACTGGAGATCATGCTATCCAGCTTGCCTGGTTGCCTGTCGGGCCTCTACCCCCGGTTCCTCCTGCACCAGAAAGCGGTCCAGCCGTCGTATTCAGGCCTGAATATATCGGCATTCGACCCTACCTCCCACCTAGCGACCCAACTCCAGCTTATCTCTTCCCTTTCCTCGAGGAGGTATGTATATTTCTTTTCTTTAGACGAGTGGTGCACATTGATCATGACTCGACGCCCCACAGTGGGAGATCATTTACGTCGGCAAACTCGGCTCGCCCAAGAGATGGATCAAACACAAGCGTACGGGACAATACTTACAGCCCAACTATATCCAAACCCCCACCTCCTCAAAGACTTATATCGAGGCAGCGGATAACATATTCGAGTGGGTTTTGAAGTCTGAGACGTCTGAAGGTGTTGAGAGTTGGTAGTAAGTTGTTTTTGCTCTTGATAAATCGAATTAATCGCTGATGTTTATAACCAGCATCTCTACGGAATATGATGGCGCAGAATGGGCTATTGGCCTTGAGTTGTATTACGCTGCCCCACCGGGTGAGGAGGGTGTTCTCCGTCCCATTAGTCTCCCTCCTGTGAGTACTTTGATATACATAACTTGAACTCCTTCGTGGTGTGTACTTAGCTCACCTGCAATATAGCTTATTTTAAAGCACAAGGCGGGAGCGGCGAGGTGGACCTTCCCGGACATATACCACAAGGAAACGAAGTAAGGCAAGAGTACAGAGGATATGCCGCGGGATGATCATCAAAGTTGACATCCTGGGTGGAGAATTATAACCTGCGTAATAACATGCGAATGTGCTAGGAGAATATCGAATTTTTGTGTGCCACTTCTTCGTATGATTTAGACACTCTGAAACCGTTAGCATTGGCGATCATCTCAAACCTTGTCAAACTGCACGAACACCGGATATCGACTACGCGGTGTCTATTCCTTCGATCTCGACCAACTGGATTTCTAGCCAAACTACCACGTCGAATTTGCCGCATACATCAAATACCCAACGAAAGGTTTACCGAGGAAATGTGTCGAAGCGGCAGAGATGAGTGAGAGAGAGATAATATGGGAGGACGGAAAGGCCTTGAATACGCTCCGGAGGCAATATCAAGCCGGGTGATAACTTTGAACGTTGGCCCTCAGAGCAAGGTTCATGATTAGAATAAGTTTGTTCCTCGGTCCAAATGGAGAAGTCGATGGTAGCCACCACCAAGTCAATCTTTCAATCTCATCAAAATCACGCAAGTAAATACAATCGAAGTACACCCCCTTATATTATTAGGCAATTTTAAAAATACGAAGACACGAATAACGGCGACGAATAATAGCTGGTTTTGTTGGACGGCAAGTAGCAAAGCACGGGCAAGTATGAGTCGGGTCGGTTGGTACCGGTAAAAAGTTGAACGTTGAACGTTGAATATTGAATATTGAACCTTGAACCTTGAACCTTGAACTCCAAATCGAGGGTGAATGTCGAAGGTATATCGGTTGTGGGTTGTCTCGAAATGGTGAACGGCTGGCTTTGTTGGAAGCGAGTAGCAAAGCGCCGGAAGATATGCGGGTGGGTTGGTAAGGACTTCAAATCGAAGTCATCGAAGTTTGGTGTCGAATATCGGTTGTGGGTTGTCGAAATGGTTGAACGTCGGAGTGGAGAGAATCGTGAACTTGAAGGCATCTCGGGGAATGTTGTATGGTGACGGGTGGGCGTTGAAACGTCGAAACATTGAACGTTGAACGTATGTACGACTCGACTCGACTCGGGTAGTAGAACTCGGATAGTAGACTTTGGATACTGGTTGTGATCGCGAAGAAGGCGAGGCCCCAAAGTCGAGAGGGCAAAGTCGAACGTATAACGAAGTCGAAGTCGAAAAGACGAGAGAAGTAACGACGAAAGGTCGGGATGATCATAGAAAAGTAGCATACCTGAGACAGATAGATAAGTTCGATGCTCGAGGAGAAAGAGTAGGGACTAGACTTACGTGGATGCAACGGCAAGAGGACTTGTCAGAGTAGGCTCAGCCCAGTAGATAAAGAGGAGACGAAGAAGGGTTCGTTGGTGAGCAGGCTGGGTGCTAACTAAACGAAAGATGATCAGATGAGGAATTGGGGGAACGAAGCAGGACATACCTTGGAAGTCAAGTAGCGAATTGTTAACGTGAAGATGGAGTCTAGGATGACTCTGGATTCGAGTAGGGTCGAGTCGAGTCGAGTCGAGTTGGGAGCCATAACAATCCCGGGAGATGCGTGTTGGGTTGACGTGCCGATCTAGGTAATAAAAAATGAGGGATGGGCATCGAAGTGGAGAGGAACAACGTACGAAAGAGGAACCGATGAAGGCGACCAAGAAGAAAGAATGGATAGTACCCGTGCGTGCCAAGTGCCAGACGTTGACGAGTGAGAAGAGAGGGGGTGTACCCTCGAAGTAGGAACAACAGAGAGAAAAGGAAAAGAGAGAAATAGAAAAAGAGAGAGAAGAGAAGTCAACCACCACCGAATGACCCGTAACCTCAACACTTCATAAGATATTTTATTATTGTCCAGTACCGATCCTTCATCCTTCCACCTCGAATTCGTGTTGCATGCATGCTCGAAATTTGCCGGGCGCCCGGTCCTGAGGTTGATTGGCCAAGTAAAGAAGGAAAGGTACGTAGATAGATAGAGATCGACCCGAAAGAAAGTATGTAGAACGAGTAAAAGAAGAAGAAAGAAAAGAAGAAAGAAAAGAAGAGAGAAAAGAAGAAAAGAAAAGCGAGAAAGAAACGAGGAATATATTATGTTAGTTTTTAACGAGGCTTCCGCCTCCGTTGCTGTTAAGCGTTACTACGGGGACAGCGCCCTTACGCTGCTCCCCTCCCAGCCCACGGGTCGAGATAGGCGGCCAACCTATCTCACTGTGTACCCAATCTACCACCGGATTGTTTAACACCAGTGGTAGAGGACCAGGGGCGTATCACGAGACGGATCGAGCCTTGTTTAATGGCGACTCGAACGCGTCCACGATCGCCTACGACACATGGGGAGCGACCCCCTAAGAGCGATGTTAGTAAAGGCGATCATGAACAAAGAAGAGAATCAACAACTCACGATGTGCAGCCTCCCTTCGACCGCGCCGGCACCCCCTACAGAGCGTTGTTAGAATTGTGAAAGGCGGGGTAGACTAGGTTGGGAATCATACAATTATGTGCACGGCGTGCGCCACCATGTATCTCCCCCACCTCACCTTTTCCTTCACCGGCCGGTTGTCGCAGTCGAAGTCGAAGTCGAAGTCGAAGTCGTCCAGTGTCGGCTCTTGGATACCTGTAAAAGAAACCCACCCCAGCGAGGAGGTTGACGAAGTGAAAACATATCTGGGCGTAAGGGAGAGGAAATGAGGACGCACTAAGAGACCTTGGGACATGGCGATGGGCGGGCGAGTGTCGAAGGGGAAAGGGAAGGGGACAAGGGTGTGTCGTGGGCCAAGGGGGGAGAGGTGAAAGTGGGGGGAAAGAAGGAGAGGGTAACGGTAGGATGACAACCTGGCCCCACATTTATACTAACGGTTTGTTTTCCTGGAACAAATACCTGACGAAGAGCGGGAGGATGACGCGCATTCCAGAAATTAGTGGATGACACACACTCGACCAGTGGTGCCCAGGTTACCCGTCAAGAACTCGACCACTCCCTGCAGACTGGTGAAGAGCGTTTTGAAGGATAAGGACATCCTCGCGAGAAGAGCAAGATCGGAGGTTGGCGAGGTGGAATAGAACACGGCTGGGGGATGGAAATGCGGGAGTTTGATTGAGTGGGTCAGAGTCGATCGGGCGTCAACCGGGCCGGATCGCCATCCTGGAATTTGGACGACGGTCTACTCGTCCCTATCTGGGTGAATGTGCTTCAGCCTCTCCATAAGATATCCCGTGAGGAGTTGCCTGAGGAGAACTAAAATGTCATTATCGTACCAACTCCCCCTTCGACCTCTGGACGATTATGCGGCAGTCGCCGAAGTAATTTAGGGCAGGCTTCCTTGAACCCAAACCGCGTTCCCACTTCCCAGTCTTCCCCATAACCTCCACCGTTCCTCTCTCAGTACCTATGGCTGAGAAAGATCCACAACCTCAATGTCGCGCATGGTTGCATAGCTCTGGTACGTTACAGGGTTTTCTCCATGATCGTCTTCGCGTTCTCACTCCAGGGACTGGCAGTTCACAACTACGCTCGAGCCCCAGCTTTCACCTGGACGCGTACTTTCAGAGGAATAGAGTCAGCAATACCCAAATGAGCAGTTAGCCGTCATACAAAATACAATACAATGTTATCCTTTTCATTGTCGTGTAAGTGTCTTCTGTCACGCCCCACTCGTCCAGCAATCCTCTCATCCGCGTTACTAGTTCTTCGGACATTGAATCATCAACTTTCGATATTTGGAGCAGTGTCGAGGATTTTACCTGCTTGTCATGATGGTCTATATCACGAGATGCGAGGTTTAGGACCCAGTGTCAACATCGTACGTTTTTCTACCTCTAATCTCTTCCTCGTCTCGATGCATCTTGTTTTGGGCTCACCTCTACACAATGGGATGCCGATCTTTCTTCGCGTTAAAGAACGAACGCTGTTAACGTTCGCATCACATTATCTCATTCTTGTAATCCTCAGCTAACCCTCGTTTGTTGTCGTCTTCGTAGGCTCGTCACGCCGAATTCGGCACCCTTGACCTCAGCGTCTTGCAGCTGTCTTCCTCGAGATGAATCCTCTGGGCCATCTGGATTATCATATCATACATTCGACGGATGTTTCTTCTCCGCTTGGATTCACGACGGCTAGTTCGTACTCTCGTTTGTCTTCTTCGTGGGATTTCACCTCATCCTTATATAGAATCTTAATATTCAACTGCTGGCGGATGCTTAGTGGACGTTTTGAAGGGTTTTAGGGTGATCAAGCATTACATGCCATGGTTAGTCTCCCTCCCGTGTCTACCCTCGTCCCGTTTGTCCTGAATAATTCCGTATGTGTAGAACCTCTCGAGGATTCGTGATTAATCTTCGCGTCTGCTTTAGCAGCCGACGCTCTCATAAGGTCTGTTTTCCGCTCTCTCGTTTTCCCCGCCCATTGACGAGTCTTCCCCTGATAGACTGGGGTTTTGCCCGTATGTCAACGTACATCTTGCCGAGCGCAAGGTCGGTGATTGAGAGCGTTGAATGGATGATGCCTTTCCTTCGCTGTGGGTACGCTTCCGCGACGGGGTCGCCTCGATGAAAATTCAACATGCATCACGTGACGTGCATTAGGGCCGGCACTCAGAGTGTTGAACGGTATAATACACCGTTCAACACGCGTCTTTTCTCCCTCAGACACGAGATTTGTCTTCAAGAGGATGTGCGTAACGTTTTGTCATATCTTCTCCGCCTATATTGTTGCACAACGTCCCCCGCCGTGTATTCGCCGGATTCGTAAGTTTCTTCTCCACGATGTTCTGCTCGCGCTGAGTTTATTTTATCAGGTCGGCTTGACTTTCTCCAATGAACAGCTGGAGCTGCCTTGTCATGGATTCGAGGTTGGAAAAGTGTGGATTCCGTTGACTGGTAGAGTAAGTGGATAATCCGTCTCCACTTTTTATGCCTCAAAATTAACTCTCTTCATGATCATACTGTAGGATCATAACTTTGGGTCCTTTTATGATGGTCGTCGGCTGTCACTGCCCCCGGCCGCTACCTTTATATCAAGTAATGTCGCATTGGCGTGACTATAAACCCGGAATGCTGGCCTTCACCGCAGCAAATGGCATATCTTACGTTTATTGGCCCCGAGGTTGTATTCGTCCAGTATCAACGGACGTAGGTAACCTCGTCTTCGACGTCAGCACCTCTCGATTGCCTTCTCAGAAATGAAGGTGAGTAGTTTCCTACCTCTCGTCTTTGATTTCCACACTAATAGTCGTCTCATTTCTGTTTAGTTCTTCCAAGTTCGCATGATGCTCGCTCCAGTAGCCGTGCGTTGACCAATACCGAGATTATCGCCGCACGTCGTGGCAATGATTCGTCAAAGTTAGTTTTTCCCCATTCTGTTGTAATACCAACGTATCTGATAATTTACGCCCACTTAGATCGAAAGGCGAGTGGAGTGTGACTACACCACCGTTTGTAAGGGATACGGTTGCATATCCGGCCTACATTGCGGTGATGGCTATGAACGCCGCTGGGATTCGTGGCTTCTATTTCCAGTGACGCTATGTCGTGTTAAATCACCAAAAAAATCTCGCTGTATTTTTGGAGAACCAATATAATATCGTTTGCTACTGCTGATTTGGAGTGGGCGCAGAAGTTTCGTGTACCCTTGGCGGTATGGAACAAGAGATTCATCTGTCGTTCCTGTCCTCTCGCTTGCAGTTCATCAAGACGATATTATATCTTTTACAAAACGGTTGTACTGTACAAGTAATCCATAGGTACAGACAGAATGAGACGGTATTAGATGCTTTATTGAAATAGTGTCATTGACCAGCTGTATTCGCAATCAAAAGTCCACAGCTTTCTCGTTAACACCAAGCCCGTCGTGTCATGAGAAGACGAAGAGTCTGTTCCCGCGCACAATTTGTTGGGATACACCTGCCCCAGGAGAAATGGACTGACGAGATTAGAACTTTAGAAATTCAGATTTGGAGTAATCGTCAACTCACCTCTAGTTGAGTTTGGATGATCTTAGAGCCGAAGAAGCCGGATCGACGGAGGAGGCGATAATCGCTTCGATATTGAGTTTGATTCACGAAATGGAATCCGAGGGACCGGCGCAGGTGCAGGATCCCGAGAAGGAAGAGGTTCCGCTGTCCTATTGTACATAGATTGGGGTCGATTCCTTCCGTCAACACACGAAAGTATCACTCACTGAAGCCAATCAATGTAGGCTGGCACTACGACATCCCTTTGTGATATCGTATTAGCAATGAGAGACTTCCGAAAGTTGGACGAAAACGGGAACGTACCGGAGGTCATTAAACGCCTCGTCACACTCTGATAAACCAACAAACACATTCATAAGAGGCATCTCGAGCCCTATTGAATGCTGTATGGCATCCAATTCCGACCGCCATCCCTCCGGAAACCCTTCTCCGATACAAAAGCCTAGTTCTGGAACAGCTTCAAACAGTGATTGAAGTGGGGTGAAGGACACAGTTGTCGAAGTTAAAAACTGGGACCGAAGCCTATGACCATGGTTCGTGTTGGCGTTCGGAGGGTGTTTAGGACGATGTGAGAGAGCACAAAGGCGCCCCAGACGCTTGGATTTCCCGCTCCTTCGTTCTGCAGGCATCACAGCCGTCAGATAACTACTATAGGGGATGGTTAACTGTAGAGGGACTGAAGACCAAAGGGTGGAGATGGAAGAGGTTCGAATAACCAAGGATAAAGAGCGTACGAAAAGCTGTACCAGAAGGTGATGTCGTGGTGGTACAGAGTCAAGAGGAAGAGTCACGCATCGTGCATCATGTGGCGGTCATTATAGCCCACTCAGCCACGATACATCCAGATCAATATCTGTACTCCGTTGTCCTGTTCTTATTCAGGAACGTGGGATTTAAGCCATGCGTATGACTCGTCGAAGGTATATCTTCCAAACCGCAGTTTTCGAACCCCACCCGTTGAACCCGTCCCTCCATCATAGGAGTTGGGCTCATCAATGCATCACTTCTCTATTTGTGAATCCACCTAGTAGAGGGTCAGCTGTTGGGATCATATGGACACGAACTCACACCTACATACGGCGCACGGTTGAGCAGATGTGTTGCGAGAGACGTGGAAAACCAAACACCGAGGCAGCAACCGATCAAGGTTTCCGGACATCGCCGAGGCTGTGCAGCTGCAACTATTCTGATTTCGAACCACGATCACCCCCCCATTCCGAACTCATATTTCAACCTCAAAGTTTAGTTGACCTGAACATGTTCGCGTTCCGTATAGCAACTCGGGATAAAGAACGATGGGGGACTCTGAAGGTAGGCGTTGCAGTACCCATTTCATCGATGGGATTCATCGATCACTGACACATCTACGTAGGTCCTCTCGCAGTTCAGAGGAGCCTATCGATCGTGATATGGATAAAATGGTTCAAAGTATGTGTTTTATTACATTGTTAAGGTCGCTCAATTAACGAGAAGCCAAGAGGGTCGATATTCATCTTGACGAAGTAGAGAGTACGGAAAGGAAAAACATGGGAAAGGAAAACATAGGAAAAGAAAAAAGATTCGTAAGTCCGCTTCCGATCTATCATAATTATCCTCACTCCTGTGGTACTTTACCAGCGATAGTTGAACCTCAACTTCCTTCGATTGGCCGCCCTGACGGATTCGTCAAGCTTAAACTTGACGGTAGTGAGTCGCCCTTCGTCATCATTCTCTCTTTTTCTCTTCTCCCCTCGAATTTCTGGAACTCCGTGGTTGAACTCGTCTTCATCCGCGTCGGGGAGTTCAAGTTTCAAGCCATGGGTCGTTACTGGTGATCCTGGTTCAGAGACCAGGCCTAGAGATGTAGTTCCTTCTTGTGGTTCATTCGAGACTTGGCCTTGTAGCGTCATCGACGTTGCAATGCTTGGCACTCCGGATGGGTCCCTCGAGGGAGTACCATCCTTGAGCTCCTCTATTCCGTTGGTTTCCCCTCTTTGGTTTTCCAAGTACTCCTCCCACAGACTTGTGACTGACCAAAGCGATTCCGTATCGCTATCGGAGTCTTCATCTCCCTCGTTTTCAGCGTTTCCCGAGGTATTGGTGTCGGGATACCCCCCGAACGCGGTCACGATCCTCTCTTGTCCCCTAGAGACATAGACTGGGTTTCCGTCGTCGAGAGGTACTGCTCTACCAGAACCCAGTGGGAGTCGACTTTGGCTTCCCGGTGACGTTGGGTGTGCGGCATAAAAGTGCCATCGTCCAGGGACCGGTGGCACTGATAATGTATCGAACAGGTCGCCGTTGACGGGAGTCTCGGGGGTCGAGGCGGGGTTATATTCCCCATGCGATTCGTAATGATTGTCCCCCGTTGTCTCGTGGAACATAGAGCCTTGACCCGTCGCTTTCCTTCGCCAAATGAGCGGGAGGGTTTGCGGTCTTCTGTTAGTGTCTTCCTCTCGACCCGATTGATTGTTCGAGGGGGACATTGACGGAGAGAGGACAATTCTGGATGAACAGGTAGCTGTTGAGAGTGTCGACGAGAGAGATGTGCGGTACGAGCGTTTGGTGAATGTGGTTGTGTTGGTTTAGATTGTGAAAGCTTCGACGCGTCGCGTGGCTTAAATAGACGAAATGCCACCAATTACGGAGTTAAGCGGCTTTTCAAATGCACAAAGGGCCTTTGTTGCATCCTGAGTCCTTTGATAGATTTCACGGCTAGGTGACTTTGAACTTTACAGAAACGATTTCGTCGGGTTCTCGCCTCGTATCCGAATGTCGGCGAAAGTGAGTCTCGCAACCACTTATCTGCACCTCTCCCTCCTTTCTAATCCCAGCGTATTCAACTACGTAGAGTGCTGCAGGCGAATGAAAGGTTGTCGGGTCAGTGAAAATGTGATTCACGACTCGTGTACTCAAAATGGTTTGAATCGTAGGTGGACAGGTGCTATCCAGAAACGAGAACTATGGGGACAGTAGAGACCATTCAAGATGACCAAACTCAATTTTAAGTTCACCCTTTCGAACCAAACTCGTTCCTAACTCCAAAAGTCTCGTCAAAATTTGGACCGCCTTCGACTAAACCCCCGCGTTCGGGGTGGCACAGTGTGTCAGCCGAAGTGTTGCCACCACGTCGCACGCTCTCCTTTCCTCTTCTCTATCGGGACTTTAGGAATCACCTTCATAGTGTCTATAGTGCCTTAGTTCTGGTGACGAGACCGGAGATTGCGACGTGGAAATGGTTGAAGGTGACAGGGCGCGAGGGGTGTTCCTAATTTGCCACTCTTCTCGAGTGTCCTGACCTCCGCATCTACAGGCGTTCTCTCCTGTCCTCGTATGGTATTCAATCCATTCGGTCGTACTTGGCCAAAATGATCCGTCTGGGTTATGTTGGTTAGTCTCTTCTCTTCCGTTTCCCTGGCCGAGCCCGTATTCACCCACAACCTCTTGTTCAGAGTCTCTTTCTGTGACGCTGAAAGACGAAGGCAGGCCAGCTTCAAATTCCACGTTTTCTTGTGGTTGGACTCGTGTAGCTGTCCAGATGGCATCGAATGCAGATGGGGATACCTGTGGTCGAGGAGAGCGTATAGTCACCGGAGGTTTGGCCGTATCGACTCGGCTCATCAGGCTGAGTAATGTACTGGATGGAATTAGGCAGCAAATTGGGTGAGGAGGGGGTAAGAATCTCCCAGGGAACCGGGTGGGGTGTTCGATGTCCTTCTCTTCATTTTGGAGAGTGGCGTGCGCGTTCATTTGGCGTTGGTCAACGTAAGGAGAGGGTGTAGTGTCGAAGAGATCGTTAGTCGGGTTCGAGAGTTCATCACAACTTCGACCCCCAGTCATATATGGTCGAGCGTCAAGGGGCGTGGTTGAGTTGTGGTGGATAATGTGAACGTGGTTAAATATATACCTTTCCGAGTGTGAATAGTGGGCGAACCACAAGGCGCCTAAAGTGTAAGGCCGTTGCAAGGATTATCGACTAACCTCAAAGCGCTGTGAGCTTTGTTCGTATTGCTACTACAATCATTGTATTCCACATACACTGATAGAACTGTTATAAATGTGTTTGTACTTGGCCGACTTGTCACCTAACGTCTAACGCTGGAAAATCTTTGGTCCGTGAACTCCTTTCAATAATATGTCTTACGCGTTATGCCAACATTCGCGGGCAGATGTATAGCCAATGCCTTGTTTACATGAAAGGTAGTTAGTCATTGTATGCTTCAAATACGCGGTCACTTACGAGTATATGAACCAACACGAAGAATCCCTCTCTCGATTGTCCTTCTAAACAGCTCGGGCACTGCTCGAACAATTCTTTTTGCGTGCCTCTCCTCATTCGGGTCCCTCTGAACCAACACAAACTCCACAGATCTGAGATTCGACAATCTTGGGGACACCAGAGCCTCGTCCAACGCATCCCATCCGTCGCCTGACCTCGTCTTGAATTCGTAGTGGGTAAAGAACGCGCAAGGGAGGATGATTTCTTCCATTTTCTCGGGATGAGAAAGGTTGGAAACGATATGGGTGACCCATGGCAGCAGGTTGACACGCGGGAATTTTGATTGCTGAAGTGAAAGTTTTAGTCGACGCAGGTTAATGAGTGGTTGTAATCGAGAATCCGCCGAGAAGAGTTCCTCGTTAAATATAAATACTGTTGGAAAAGGTGGAGAAAGCGGCAAGTGGAAGTTCAAATCAGACACAGTATTGTAATCGGGATAAAAGGACAGGCAGACTCACCATTCGTCGGGAGATCGAGCGCAATGTCTTTCATCGTCCCCTGGGCCATTTTTATCAGATCACCCACCAGGTTAAATATCTCCAGAGAACCCAGGGAACCCAACGAATGAAGGACCTCTAACTCCGACATCTCGAAGGCGCAAAATGGGGACGTGAACCAGTGGAAGAGTGCTTCATCTTGCCCAAATCGGCTTGAGTGGATATATAATCGGAGAAGCTTTGGCTTGGAGCCAGTTTGGTTATAGGCGAATGTTTTGAGCTTTTCTTCGTCAAGAGTGTCGTCACTCTTCAAGATCCCCGTCCACGACGTTCTGTAAAGCCGAAGCTCTTGCACCGCTATGCAGGCGTAGAGTGTCGAGATTGGTAGACCTCTGAAGCCTAAGATGTAGATGGTGGTGAGATGTGAAGATTGGAAGATGCGGGAGAGGGTTGCCGATAGATTAACGCTAACTTGGTCTGCTAACACCAATGTCTGGATGTTGGGGAGTAGATCAAAGAACAGGTCGTCATTCCTCCCGAACCAGGCACGGATAGAGAGTCGAAGGGCCTTTATGTGTTTTCTCGAGTGAGGGTTTCTCAACAAGACGTTGATCAACCGATTGCTATTATGACGATAACGAGCAAGGTAGAATAGTTTGGGTTCAACGATTTGTTTGATCTTCTGCGAGGCGAGACAACAGGATTTGAGCACGGATGCAAGTTCCTTTGGATCTAAATCTGCGAAGAGATGGTCGAAAATCAACTCGAAGAGCTCTGGTGCGAGATCGGCCATTGGGATTTGGTTGACGTGAACCGATTTGTCCTCAGAGTAACGCCACCTATCTGACTCAGCCTGAGCTTGAATCTAATCTTGGTCCATGGGGAAACTCTACAATCTTTCAGCCGTTTTACACGGTTTACAAAAGTCATGGTCTCTACGTCAAGCGGTACAGCTTTACTTTTGATCATCATGTTCTCGAGCTCTTGTACTCGATAAGACCTGAAGGTAACTAAACTGACTCTAATATCGTAGAAATACTCCCAGGGGAGTGACTGAACGCATACAAACAAACCACCAGTCCCCGAACGTAGTCGACGAGAAAGAACAGGATAAGTTCGACTGAAGGTAATTCCAGAAGTAGGGATAGACGTACCAGAGATCGGGCACCATCCAAAGTGCGTCGGCGGTATTTTGGTTCGGCGTTGGTTACGTTCACTAGTGATGGACCTTTCAAAAGATTGAAAGGTTCACCGGAGCCTATGCTCGATAATCTTAGTCAATATAGAGAAAGAATGTCAAAACCTACCCTCAGCGCGGACGCATGGTCGGTCATCGGTTTGGCTACCATCAATTCTGTCTTCAGCAGGATTTGCGCTGATGAGCCTTGATATTCGTTCACGTAAGCCCTTGTAAAAAAGAGGTCATGCTTCATCACGGTGCCGTCAATATGAAAATAAGGCACACCTTCTTGGCCACCTCTTCTTGGCCACCTCCTCCACGTCCGATATGATATGGAGACCAGAAAAGAAGTCGTCGGTGGGCAGAGATGAGACCCGTCATCGATTCAATCAACATCAACTGACTCTACGAGCGTTCAAACGTTCAAAGTCTAACAAAGCCGGGACGTCGGTACGAGGTCGTCACCGAAGTCAAGAGGTCCAGCCTTCAAGCGTTCTACTCGAAGCCACGAGGTATCAATGAAGAAGGCGGAGGAAGTTTTCCACCATTTCAGGCGGCCACCTAACCATCAACCCTTACCCGTTTAGTAAGCA
>ML208598.1:0-14498 GCA_004369065.1 Pluteus cervinus
TGACTTTCGGGTCAGTCGCCACGTGGTGTTTCCACGCGTCCCACTCGACCTTGTAACTAGCCACAATGTCGTTGTGCTGAATCACAAGACACGGAGATTGGAAGCGGTGGGCTCTTAGACTCGGAAAACAACAGGGGAATTCATAAACAACGATTGGAAGCCTTCACACTCCTTCCTTGTAGTCTTGGTCTTGTACTACCCCAACTCGAACTCTATATAAACGAGACGACTCGGAGTCACAGGTGCCACCCACATCTACTACTACTACTTGAACGTTTGAACTCTCACCAATATGTCTTGCTCTATTACTCTCCCTCTAGACCTGGAACGTTCTATCTTCGAGTTAGCACTTCAAGATAACGCCATAAATCCAGTCAATCTACTCCTCGTGACGCCGCGCGTCCATGACTGGTACGTAGTAACATACCCTACCAATCCCTCGTTCCCTCTCCACGATTCACAACTCCAACCAACCCGGAAAATCCTTATCAAGAACTCACATAAATCTTTACTCTCATATGTAGGTTACTACCGTTCTTCAAAGACTACAAAACTGTGAGGGTCAGGTCCCTCGGGACCACGGCCATTGATCCTATGACGACTATTGTTGATAGTTATGTAGTTTCGTTGTTGACTATTCCTACGTACCGATCTTGTTAGCACATGTCTCACTTGTACAGTGGGATATAGCCCACTCAGCCCTGTATTCCCTTCTTTTCCTCGTCGAATCAACGCCAGTGCGTTGGCATCGCTCCTTTCATTGTTTTCGTTCCTCGTAGTTGCCCGAATCATCACAAAAACAATCATCAACCATTCATCCGATATATCCCCTCTCAACACCTCTTGCATAGAAGCCTATGGTCGCCTCACCCGTCGTCTCCTCATCGAATACCACGACGAGTACGAAAGCACCCTCAATCATCTTATCACCCACTGTCCCAACATCAAATCCCTCGCTCTATGGGGCCCCGACGTATACCCTGGCGTCATCACCCTCACCACCTTAAACCACCTCACTCACCTCTCCATCGATCTCGAAAGTCTCGATTTCCTCAAGGACATGTCTTTGGAATCAAACATGGATTTCACAACCACAAATCCAGAGGACACCTCAACCATCAACCTAGTAACACTTGAAGAAACCATTCAAAAAACTTTCAAAGCTTTCCAAGACGCAGCTCCAGCCTTCTTTTCGAGGGTGACACACCTCGAAATTCAGAATGATGAATTCGACGTTGGGATTGTCGAAGCTGATGAATTCAAAGTACTCAAGAATTTCACGTCTATAACACATCTACGTATTCCAGCGAAGTGCACCCAAGAAATAGCCAATTACGTTGTGGAGACATGTCCACAACTAAGAGTCCTCCTTGTGTTACTTCCGATAGCACTGGATGATAAGCCAGAAGAGATCTCCGCTGATCTGTTTGAAAATTTTAAACGAGACAATCCAGTCATAGGGCTTGAAACCACCGAAGATATCGATGGAGAGTGGATGAGGATGGGGGTGAATCAAACGACAAGAGATAAAATGGTTGTCGTTTGCTATTGGGACTCTTTGGATGCTTGGAAGAACGAAGAAAAGATGTGGGCTGAGGCTGATAGGATCATGGAGCAGCGTCTGAAGGTTTGATATTAATGATAGGGCGCGATACCGAGTCAATCTCGCATGAGGCTCTCGCTACATATTCACCGTACAATACTGCAACATACTCTAATAGGAAAGTTACATGTCCTCTGTGGCTCAGAACACCGTTCTTCCTGAACCTACAGTATCTCCGGACCCAGCCCTTAGCCCCCCAAAACCGAGTAGTCCGCACATGCTGGTATGGGCGAATTATGTCGTAGATGATTCGTATCGAGGACACATCATCAAAAAATCCAAACACACTGCACGGTTGATCCCTGGCCAGCCAAAGAGTCGACTCTGAAAGATCGAACTCCAATTCAACATATGAATCATGAACGCGTGAACCCGAACTTCTTCTATCCCAACTTCCTTCTGCAAATCCTCCAACTCCCTCTGTTTCCGAAAACGAAAACGGAGTATTGGACATGGCCAACTCGAACCGGGCTTCATCAACTTAGCTACACAATCGCCCTTGATACATGCCCGGACAACATCCGCCCTCCCTAACCCCAACTATGAACTTGCTCCATCAATTATGCATTATGATTGACGATGGATCCAACTTCGAGAGAGTATATCAATAAGAAAACCATATCACATGAGAAAGTAATTGACCTATCGCGATCAGAAGCTGAGGAACATTCATCGTACACGTAGCAAAAACTACATCGCTAGAGCACCACTTCCACTGTGAAAACAATTGGGTTAATCGATGAGATATGTATATGAGGAGTGGTGCACTTACGCATCAATTCTTCTCAAGGAACTGTATTATAAGTGACAATGCCTACGGGGGATGAGCGCTGAGCGACAAACGTCGTCACGCCACGTATCCCACTCCTAGCTTACTGACGGAGAAGGCCTGGAGAGAAGCCTAATGAGAAGCCTAAAGTCAACTGAAAGGTAAGGTCATGTCAGTTGAGAGAGTAAACCCGTACCTTGAGTGTGTATCTCCATCGTTATGATGCTTCGTGAAGTTTCAAATTCCTCTACTGACAACATCGTATCAGCAAGGTAAGAAAGCCAGAGTGATATATTCGGTGCCCACTGGAATTAATTTAAAAGGTGGACAGCACGACGCTCCGACACGCTCTGGCGTTGGGGTGGTGGAGAAAGGGAGTGTTGGGGAACGTTGTTTGGTTTCGGTTTGTGAACCAAACAAAGCAGAGGACGCACGGACCATTGACAGTGGACACGTTCTTGTTTGTTTTTCCTGGACTACTGTACGTGATCTTCTAAGGCACCGTCCTCCCTCTCCTACAGGCTCTCATATCCCTCATCTAACCTCGCCTTTCCTATCAAACGTTCGTAGAACATCTTGCAACCAACTCACAACTTCCACCTATGTATGTAAGCCCTCGAGCAACCACAACGCCGCACTCCGTGTTGCTTACACAACTCAAGAGTATAGATTCACTCGTCATCGATCATGCATCATTAATCATTGTTGGGATACCTTCCTATTCCTGGTGACTAGTCATTAACATTCCTCACACTACTAGAATATTCTGCTCCAATTTAACAGTGTTCGCCACCAAGAAAGAGGTCTTCACCATCAACCTGATTATCAAAATCAAAATCCATTTCCTCCTTCCTTAGCCATAGTCAGCTGCTCGACGAAATAAAACTCATCTCCCCTCTCCCCCTCCCTTGTGCCGCCCTGACCGTAATCATTTCTACTGGGTTTATCTGGCCTCATAACCCCCAAGTCGGACTGACAATAACCCCAGGGATCAACATTCTCACCACTACAAGCCCTCACCCCGACATCAACACCACCAAAATGCTCTTATGCACGCAACTCTCATCGCTAGCCCAAGATGCAATCACTCCTCTCACCAACTTTAACAGCAATTTGAAGACTCCAGTCTCCAGCTGGCGCTTTCATTCAGAATCATAACTTGTATGTACCCCTTTACGTTTTGCTTAGATTTTATCCTCCTAACAAGTACTGTACAGTATCATTACCCTATATGGTCGGCTCTAACACAGCTTAACAGTCCGTACAACACTTCAATGTTCAATGTTCAACAACGATGACGCCATCATCAACCATCTCCGAGTCTCCAACAATGATTAATGATATCCCAGCCATCACCACGTCGATCTCCTCAACAACCAATTCCAAATTCCACGCCACAGAGTCCAGACCTTTGGAATTCCCTCCCGTACAGTAAGTACTTCAGCATTGGAATCCAAAGCAGCATGTACCACCGTCATCTAAAGCAACATGTACCACCGTCATCTAAAGCAACATGTGCAGACACTCTTCACGACGACAATCACTCTTCACAACGACAATCACTCTTCACAACGACAATCACTCTTCACGATGACAATCACTCTTCACGATGACAATCACTCTTCACGACGACGCTATTCATGCTTCTCACCATGATTCAATTGCAAGATAAAATCCATGTGTGTAATTTCGCTTTTTTTCCCTCCCTCGTATTGTCTACCAATTTCTGGATTTGGTCTCTCCTTAGGCTTCTTTGCTCTTCCTCGTCCAGGCCAACAGCCTTACAGAAAGCGTCCAGGCATCGCATCAGATTTGAGGCCGAGGTCTGAAGTTTTAGAGAGGGAGTATGTAAGTTGTTTGGTTATGTACCATCGGTTGATTAGCTTTTTGGATTTCCGACTCGGATTCGGTTGACGACCAATAGGCTCACAATCATGTTCTTCCTTTGAATGATTTTCTTCCTTCGAATTCGAATTCGAATTCAATTGGTTGGGGGGACCTTCAATTTGCTACTGTCTACTTCTACTCGTTTCGAGGTACTCACCATTTTACAGTATACAGTATACAGCTTACAAACGTTCGGAATTGAGCTTGATGAACAAGTTCAACGTTCAACAGTGTACCAATTCCATTCAACGTTCAACAATGTACCAATTCCATTCAACGTTCAACAATGTACCAATTCCATTCAACCCGCGCATCTTGGCGATGCGATGTACTGTACTTACAAAATCATTGAGTGAACATGAACCCGAACCTGAACCCATTCTTCAGCTTAGTACTGTCCGGCGTTAATAAGAACTGATTGAACGTAAACCAATTTCATTGAATAATGGTGTACAGGTTCACACTCAAGGCAGGGGAGGAGGAGCTCGAGGAATGACGCGGACGATGGAGAAGGGGGGAATGAGGACGGAAAGGACGGGGAGGAATGCGTAGGAGCGGAATGAATTAATTAATGAAGCGTGAACGTACCGATTTGTCTTCGAAGAAGAAGAAAAGACAACAACGACAACACGTTGTGAGTTCCGTTATCCAAGCGTATCCTCACGACAGGTAATGAATACAGCATACACCGCATATATAGCTGTGGCGGCGAAACACATTCAACACGAGCTGTGGGGTGAGTATAAGATACTGCCAAGATGTGTAGCACCAAATTGGATACTTACATACCCTCAACCTCTTCGGAGAACGCCACCAACCCACACGGAAAAAAAAGATTAATTATACAACCAAAACTATGTTAGTCGAACAGGACGAAATCGGACATCACGCAGGTTGTCCTCTATATTGGTGTATACGATACCCAACGATATACACAAACCGCTTGGCAGAGTGTGCGTGTTCAACGCGGCAGAACGTTGGCTCGTCACACGGATTGCTAGTGGTGACGTCGATAGATGAGGATGAGGATGAGGATGAGTCGGAAGAGGACGAGGACGAGGAGGACGTACCATTCAGTACCGAAACGCCTCGGGCCGCTAACATCAACAGTGTTGAAGAGTTCCCCGAATCCGCAACCGATGCATCCACACCCCGAACTCCTATTCCACCACGACTGAAAAATTACGCAGATGCCGCTGCTGGAGGACGCAGAACGGTTAATGCCAAAGGGGTAGTAACATTCAGAGAAAAAGCACAGGTACGAGACGGTTTGAAGGTGGAAGTGCAGTTGAGACGGGAGTTGGAAGATCCGGGGATGGAACGACTCGAAGGACAGTTGAAAAAAAGACGGGAAGGGAAGAGAGAGAGGGAGAGAAAGGAGAGCAAGAAGGCGAGGAAGGAAGGGAAGAAGCGAGCGAAGGGGAGAGGGAAGGAGACGGGAGAGCATGAGGGCAAGTGGAAGAAGAAAGCGAGGGTAACGGTGTGGTGAGAGGAGGGTTTCGGGAGAGAGTTGGAGTATTTGTAGCATAGAATTAAATTTTTGAGTGGTGTTCAAAGAACGAGCACAGCTGAGACGTGGCCCGACGTGAAAGAGTTGTGACCAGAAGCATGGAGGCCTGTCGCATAGAAATCGACTTTTGTGAGGCGCATGTCTCGAGTTCTGGATCGGCTGTGGTCGGCGTACAGTCCGCCCTCCTCGGCCGATGGTTGGGTCGTCACTTGGACAGACGAGTGTGTTGCGGCGGGAGGGACAGCAGAACCAAGAGAAGGATGCGAGGCGTGCCTAAGAGACGTCAAACTGGCGGCAATCCCCTCGGCCGACGGTTGCCACGTGGATGTTCGACAGCCCAAATTCCGTCCTTTCCTCCCACCACCTTCCTCCACTTTGCCTCTCGTCTCCAATCCAACCAATCTCGTCTCACAACGCTCTGATAAGAAAACGAGGAAACACCAGAGGAACGACAAAGGAGTCTACAACGTGCATAGATAACGAAGAAAGGGAATGCCAGGAGACAAGCGAGCATTCCTTGATGGGTTGAACACCGAACATTCGCCGAGTGGGGCTTATAGCCTGACGAAAACTATGGTCCAATACCCCAGGTACGCTTCCCTTTCACCGTCGTCCTCCATCGCTTTCCCTTTCGTATTCCCTCTTCGATATGTACCTTATCAAACGATCTACCTATCGGGTAGAGATCGCATGGTGATTACGTTGGCTGAGAGCGAAACCTCTCGGGAGGTAATCAAATCAAACAAAATGTACAATAAAACACTGTCCTCTGACTCGAGCAGAGTTTTAAATTCTTCCGCGGTCGTTTCTCGTTTTCCTCTTTTCCTCTACCGTATCTCCCTCTTCCTCATCCTCTTGCACCCTCTTCCGTTTCCGCATACGTTGTACATATTAATCTTCGATTTTTGTGTATACAACACAATGACGGGCCTGCTGCAGTATCGATGAGATTGTACAAGGGGATGAGCCCGAGGGGAGACGTTAACAGCGTGAGGAGGGTGAGAATGAATTTAGTGGCTCCAGAGATGCTTGGTCTGGGTAGAAGCCCAGCCCGATCCTGGGTGCAAGTTGTTTCCGACCTCCCGTTGCCCTTCCTCGTTACATGTTAGATTTTCCTCAAGCTCTTGTACAAGTTGTAAAACCCTTTGGCGTTCATCGATGCATCTACATTCCATTAACTTGATTTATTAGGATCGAGCTCGTGTGGTGTGATGTCAGTTCGATCGATTACCGATTATCACTGGTGAAGCTTTGAAGTGGAAAGGGAACAAGTGAGAGAGTGACATGAGTCGACCTGTTGTCCTTCTATGTACGTACAATATGTGGGTGGCAATCCAACCAACCCGACACATCGTCCGAGGACTAGTGCGAAAACAGTTCCCCTTTCTCCAGACAGAGTGTATATATGTATCGATATCGATTCGTTGACTGTCCCAGCCTGCTGGCCAAACTCATACTGTAGTAGGCCGGTTAGGCAGATTTGATATGATTTGCTCGTTTGGTCTTGATTGCATCAGAAGCATTCGTCAGTTTGAGTTGAACCTTGACAAACGTTTGATCGAGGATCCTAGGTTACATACCGTCGTTCAATTTTATCGTTCCTTTTTTCTATTTCATGGGTGAGTGGATAACGATCGTCTTCATAATCTCGAACAACGTTGAACCCAATCGGAATGTGGCATGGCATGGCACGACACTGGCACTGGCACTGGCACTAAGTGGTATGTAATATGTGGTTTGTGGTTTGTGGTCGGTGGCACAGTTGACCAAACTACGGTAAAGTACACCCTACATACCGGGATTAACTGTAACTCACAACTCGTCTCATAACCAAATCTTCATTTGTTACTACACACTCTCTAACAAAATCTTCTACGCTTGTACGCGTCCACGTACACCCTTCACCAACATCCTCAACATCGTCTACTGTACCCCACGAAGACAAATGTCCTCCTCCTCCTCGAACTCGAACTCCTCCTCAAACGCCAATACCAACGCCAACGCCAACACCCCGACGTCCACCAGCCCCATCGCCTTGTCCCCACCTACATACACTCTCGCATACCCTCCCCTCGCTTCAACCAAAACTCCACCTCAACACGCCCATGTCAAATCAACCACAACCACAATCGCAACCACACCTACTACTACTACCCACCCTCTCCCTCTCCCTCGCCCTCGTGCTGGGTTACAACCACAAACCCCTGACACGGATAACGACGATTACGCCAGTACCCTCCAAAATGATCTCCCTCACCTCCAAACTATCGATGACTTCGCCAACCCCTTCCCCTTCCCGTACCACTCAACCCACTCAACCACCGCCACCACCACCACCGCCACCACCACCACCACCACCACAAAAATTCAAAATGACTCCCTCCCAAGGAGAAAAAATCCAGAGTGGTTTTGGGGAGGGTACGTCACTGTTCCTCTTCTATGCGTTATTTTCAGGATAAATCATTGATTGAGACGTGATAGGCATGATACCGCAATCGTCTCTATGGATTGGGTGAACTTGAAGTAAGTCGTTGTCTTCGTCGTTGTTGATTCAATCACATGTAATGAGGACACCACCCACTGTGCTTCTTCCTCCCTGTTTTTTTTAGAGAACTTACCCCAGAATCGAAATCGATCAGCCCACGTCGGATAAGCAGCTGCAGGCCCGAGACGATCCAGTCGATTCTTGATACAGATGATGACGATGACTTGACCACAACGTCGCTCTTGTTCTCGATTACCCCTGGACTAGTGGCAGAACTCGAGCTTGAGAGGTGGAGTGAATACGAAAGAAGCGAAATAGGAGAAGGAGAACAGGAGGAGGAGGACAGCAAGACTACTACCTATAGTCAAGGTGAAGGTAACCACGAAGCCGAAGAAGTCCGTGAAGCTCAAATCTCAAAGGAGGGGGAGGACGAAGACGAAGGAGCCACCGCTACTGAAAGAGCTCGAAAGTTACTCGAATGGAGTATATTCGATCCCCCGGATACACTTACACCACCTTCATACAACTCTGTATTGCCGACACTAGGACGCGGACGCGTCCATACTGCCAAAGCCAAAGAAGTCTCGGAGGAAGAGGAGGAAGTTAAGCAGACGCGTGATGACCATATCACATCTACCCCGACCCCGACCCGGACTAGCAGGACGCCTCCAGTCATCTATACGAGTCCAATTTACGTCCCGGAGGAGGACGTTAAACTCGATGTGGTGGTGTCAAATGGAGTGGTTCGTTATGCCTCGACGTCGCCACAGTATGTTATAACCACTCCAAAGTGGGTTAAAAACTCCAGTCCAGAATGGATTAGTTGTGATGGGTATGGTAGTCCCGTCCAAAGTGGTCGTACGCCGATTCGGGTGGGGTTGTATGATGTGTCTGCTTCAATTCGACGGAGAGGAGGAGGAGGAGGAGAAGGACCACCACCACCTCCACACCCGGATAGTCCACCTCTGATTCCTGTAGAAAGCATTCGGAAACGCGTTTTTGGGAATGGAATGGAGGGAGAGGACAGCTTTGCTATGAAAGTGGGTGGCTCGAGGGGAATCAGTAAAGGTAAAGGGAGGAAGAGGGTGAGTTTGAGAAAGGCACAACCTATACGGTTTCAGAGGGATTTTGATGATGATGAATGGGAAATACAACGTATGCGGAAACGGAAGCGGGTGCAAGAGGATGAGGAGAAGGAGGGAGAAGGAGGAAAAGAGGAGAAGGAGGAGGAGGAAAACGAGAAACGACCGCGGAAAAATTTAAAACTCTGCTCGAGTCAGAGGTAATCATGATGATCGATGATTGCTGGGACGGTGTTTTCTTGTGCTTTTGTTTGATTTGATTTGATCGTTATCCTGTAAATCTATATGTTCGATAAGGTCGTTATAAGAGCAAGGAATTCGAAGAAGTGGAAGAGAGGATTCGGACGAGGGATGAATCGATGATGCTGCATGACGATGAAAGGAGAGAAGAGGGAAACATACCTGGGCATTGGAGTGGACCATAGTTGGTCGCTCTATAAACCCCCTCTCGGCGAATGCTCGGTGTCCAACCCATCAACGAATGTTCGATTTTCCACTTTTCACTTCCATATGGTCGCCTGCTTGTCCCCTTTGCACGTAGATTTTCCTGTTGTGGATTCCTTTGTCGTTCCTCTGGTGTTTCGTCATTTGCTTATCATAGGGTTGTGAGACGAGATTGGTTGGATTGGAGACGAGAGGCAAAGTGGAAGAAGGTGGTGGATGTGGAAAGGACGGAACTTGGGCTGTCGAACAGCCACGTGGCAACCGTCGGCCGAGCGGACTACCGCCAATCTGACGTCTCTTAGGCACACCTCGCATCCTTCTCTTCGTTCTGCTGTCCCTCCCGCCGCAACACACTCGTCTGTCCAAGTGGCGACCCAACTATCGGCCGAGGAGGACGCGAGGACGGACTGTATGCCGACCACAGCCAACGTCGGTCCCGCCTCAACGGCTTCTATCCAGGCCAAGCATCTCCACCAACTTCATTCTCACCCTCCTTGCACTGTTAACGTCTCTCCTCCAGCTCACCCCACCATACAGTCTCATCGATACTGCAGCAGGCCATCACGTCACTATGTTGCATACACAAAAATCGAAGGAGGTAGCACCCGTCTCCGAGCTCCATCACTGACAAAATATAAGGACGACAAGAAACGAAGATTGTGCTTGATGAAAAATAACGCTGTGAGTAACAACCTTTTCTAACAAGTGCTTGTACTGTACCTCTGGTGTTGTATCGTGAATGGTATATAACGTAGACTGCTATGTCAGGGTACCCGGTACATATTCCATCATAAATCCCATGGCTAGCACCATCGATCTCCTGTCAAATACAATCCCTCTCGAACTCGAACCCAGGGAGCATGTCGACGAGTCCGAGTACGTACATAGTCTCGATGCCCGCTTTCTTCTTTGTAGAGGCAAAATGTTCACGTCAATATCATATCCCATAGGTCCACAGCGCCCAATTTATTCAAGACCGTCATCACTCACTCCTCCAGAAAGTACCCACCCAACCACACCACTGGATCAATTAAAACACATGGCCACCACACCCTTAATCTCCTTATCGAATACGAAAGCATTGACGAAAACACTAAGGACGAAGCTACAAAATCCAAGGAAAAAACCTACTCGCCACCCTCGACTATATCACTTCCTGTCCCAACGTCGAACACCTTGCTTTATGGGGTCCCAACGCCTCCTACTTGTAATCAACCTCATGTACCTCCAACACATAACCCACCTCTCCATCAATTTAGCGTCCCTCAACTTCTTGACATATTGGATCGAATCTGTAGTCCCGAAATGTCATCAGATGATGCTAAAGTTCTTTGAGCCCTACAAGACGAATCTACAGCGTTCTTCTCGAGGGTGACGCACCTTGAGGTTTTATGTAATGCCACTTTCGACGAGGAAGATAAATTTGAAGTACTCAAACGGTTCACGTCTCTAACACACTTGTGTGGTCCTTGGAATATGGCAGATAAACTCGGTAGCCTTGCGGATGCGTGGCCACTTTTGAAGGTTCTTGTATTATCTCCCAAAGGATCCATCGGAGCGTCGGAGTCGGATGCTGAAGCTGCCGGTTGCGGGGGTAGCTATCTACGATTGGATGAACGGATAAGAGAGAAATGTGTGGAGATACCTTATTCGGAGTTGGATCCCGTGGTGGCTGGGAGAAAGGGGTGAAGGGCGGAGAGGATATGTGGGTGGTGAGGATCATTCAGGAGCGTTTAGAGAAGGAAGTGATGATTTGACTTAGGGAGAAGTTCATCTCGTTTAGTTTTTCATACGAGTGTGCCGGATAGCGTAGCTTTCGGGCAGGAGACCTATTGAAAGTTTCAAGGCGAATAATCGATCATATTTTATAGCTAGGACCAGTAATGTCAGCTAAGAGGGAGAACGAACGACATTGAGCACACCGTACTTGTAGAACTGAAACTAGGTTTTGTGAGGCGCCCGACCATCTCACCCCCACCACTCCGTTTGATATAATCTGCCAACGTCGTCCCTCCTTCAAACGAGATATGCGTCTTGCCATAACCTAACGGAAAATGTGAAGGGTGAACGAGATCTAAGACTTGCTCATCAGAATGGGGGTGCCAGTCCTCGAGATGTCGTATACATCCTCAAGGGGTTCGATAGTGTCAATCGGTGCGAGTGTTCTAAATGACATGAGCTTTGTATCCGAACTTCTGCCAGTGGGATACACCAATCCGCCATAGCTTCGATGATATCGACGCCCGGCGTACTGAGCGTTTCTTGTTTTCATTTTGCTACGATCTCGGGATCAAGGACCTATGGATGATAGGTTATAAGTAAAAGTGATTACCAGATGATATGAAGGTAGAATGGACCATACCCCTTTAGCCCACTCAACTTTGTCGGTGATCACGTTCATCAATCGCAATATTGATCGTGAACTCGGACAGGGGATAAGGGGCATTCTGGTGGCGTATGCACGATCAACGCTTTTGACGCTAAATGAGGAAGAGGAGAACGTACTCGCAAGTCGTGATCGTACCTTCGTAGCTTGACGTGTGACGAGAAGTCTTTTTCTCGTTGTAGGCATCGAGGACCAGGCCGCGACCGGGAACCTGGAATGACATTGTGAAGGAGAAGTGGTTGTAAAAGAGCAGTGATGAGTCCTCAGCGATACTCCTGGTTTTTTAAACGGTACAAACCAGGACGTATGTTGATCGAGATCCAGAGACACCCATGCAAGATTGGGCGCCTGATGAACTTGAAATTTCGTTAGAGTTCAAGGAAGTTGTGTTCGGAATGCAGCCCTGAGCGTGACTTTAGGGTAGGTCGAGGCTGGGTCTTAAGCTTAAATATCTATCCTCGTTGGTCGTCAAAGCTTGATTCCAATCTCAGTCACCACATCACCGTGCTGGTGTATCAAGGAATCGAAACCGCGATCCGGACACCCCTTTCCTTTACATTACAAGGATAACAACGTTTCACATGGAGATTGACAGTGGTGGACTCTTGAGCCTGAAAACAACACGTCGGACAATAGCGCCCAGTATAACAAGGCCTTACCTGCAATTTTAGTATTGTACTGCGAATGGTATATAAGATAAGTAAAGAATCGTGCATTCATTCATCATTCTCGCTACCATGCCCCACTTTATCACGAAGACTGTGCCTCTTCCAGAAGACCTCGAACGCCACATCCTCGAGTTAGTGCTTCAATGCCAACTTGCGTGCGCTGTTGATTTATTACTTGTTTCAAGGCGTTTCTATCAGTGGTATGTCTGCTTTTCCGGTGTTTGAAGGATCAAGAATGTAGTAATCTCGTCTTCTAATAGGGTGATGTCGTTCCTTCACAAGACGGTCGTCAACCACCCGTCCAGGAGGTTTCCACCCAACGCGCCCAGCCTGACCGAGATATACGGCCGCCACACACGAAACCTTCTTATCGAATATCATCCAACATTGACACAAGACGGCGTCCTTGCTCTCTTCAAATCCTATCCCATGGTCGAACAACTTGCGTTATGGGGTGATGACCCCTGCGATAGCACTCTATATATCCTCCTCCTCGAGCACGTAACCCACTTATCCATCCATATAGAACACCTCACATACATGGACCTTCAAGTTTCCACGTTTTACGAAAAATTTGCCACTGGGGATCCAGGTACCTTCGTACAGTTCAAAGCGCTGCAACGGGCAGTTGCGGCCTTCTTTTCGAGGGTTACACACCTCGAGATTGTAGGCCATATTTCCGTGTCCGGGCTCGTGAACGATCTGGAACTACTCAGACATTTCACGTCTCTCTCACACCTGTGTGTTCCTCAGAGTCTTGATTGGGTGAATAAGGCGATAGCCAATCATGCTGTCAAAACATGGCCGCTGCTCGAGGTTTTTGCTCTGCTCGCTCCACCTTCCGAGAACGTTGAAGCGGATGGTATGGTAGATGTGCCCTTCAATCTGGCAGATGATCTACTTCATGCCTTTGATGATGAAACCCTCGAAGAAATGTACAGAGACACCGATGGACAGGCGCCGGATGGGATCCAGCCAGGTGAAGCGATGATGGAGAATGCTGTGGTAATACCTTGTTCGAACTTAAGTCCCATTGCTGCTTGGGAGAAGGGCATGAGGGATGGAGACGATATATGGGTGAAGGCAGATAGAATCATCAACGTGCGTATGCAGAAAATGGGGTGATGATGACGGGAGGTTGATCTTGTATGGCTGACCAGGACCTTCGATATGATCTCCAGTACTGTACGAAATCTCAACTCGGACCTGTACCATATATTGACTCTACTACATTCGTAACGACACTGGCTTTGAAACCCAAAAGGAAGTGTTCCGGGTTCACAATTTCTAAACATAGATTATTTTTTCCTGCTCCCTAATCTCAAGTGTAAAGTGTACAGAATATTTACGATTTTCCCATGTTTTTGGGTTATTATTATCAAGAAGATATCTACGGTATCTATTCGTTCTATACTCCCTTCATACCGTCAACTTAGTCAAAAAAGCATATCACCTCAACCACTCCTACTCCGCCTTTGCTTTGGGACTTCCTCTAGGCGTGAACGCGTGAACGAAGGCGCGTGGGGATCCAACGAGGGCGGACGCGATGCCTTGTCCGTGATATCATCCTTGACCCATCCAGGAGGTAAAGACCCCGATCTTGTCCCGTTTTGCACCCTCCGATCATTCAAGTTGTAACAATTCAAACGTAACATTCTTATCGG
>ML208598.1:15820-32214 GCA_004369065.1 Pluteus cervinus
AAAAATACTGTATAACGACGACAAGACATGGGAATAGAAGGCAGCGAGCTCTTAAAAGATTTTAACCTTGGGAAACAACGCTGATAAACAATAACTTGAAGGATTACAAGTCCCTTGTATTTCGGTGTTGTACTGGTTATGATATATAGGACAGAAACTGGGTATGGATGCCTACATACCCACTCCTCGCTCAAATGACTTTCTCTGCACCTTTTCCACACGCATTTCTCCCCGAACTAGAAGACGAGATCTTCTCACTAGCGCTTGTAGACCGAATTATAGATCCAGTGGATCTACTCCTTCTTTCAAGGCGCCTCAAGGACCGGTAAGTTCATTCTTTCGATACTGAAGATTCATGTGGAAACATCATTTCGGGAAATAGGTTCGGCCCCCAAGTCCAATACACAACTGTTGTCAGTTACTCGTTGAAGAAATACCCACAGGACCTGACCAGGCAGTCAATTAAAACTCATGGCCACCACACTCGGCATCTCCTCATTGGAAATGATGAGGATGCACTTGACAAGGATGCACTCAACGAGGATGCACTCGACGAGGACACACTCGACGAGGATGCACTCAACGAGGATGCACCCGACAACGATGACGAGGATTCAGATATTTGTCTCATCAATGATATCTTCCGCTACTGTCCCAACATCGAACGCTTTGCTCTGCGTGGCGGCTATTCCTTAGGCGCGTTCACCCCTGGCCTGATCCGCATGGAGTCTTTGAGGTATCTCTCCATCTGGCTGGACGACCTCTTATTCCTGGACAAGCTTGACGACTCAGAAACTGCAGGCGAAGCCGACAACGTGAAGGCCTGGGCTACCATAACCAGGTTCTTGTTTTCTAGGATTACACACCTCGAGATCCAAGGCAAAATTGGTTCCATCAGTAATGTGAAAGCACTTTCATATTTCACCTCCCTCACACATCTATGTGTTTTCCGGCCGACCTCTAAGGCATTGGTCGGTGATCTTCTGAAGATGTGTCCCATTCTGGAGGTTCTTGTTTTGTCAGATACAGCTGAGGAAGAGGATGCAGAGGGCCCCTCGGATGTTCTGGCTGACATCCTCAATTATATGGAGCAATCGGTTGCGGATATCCTGAACATCCTAAGAGTTCATAACAATGGTGCAAATATTACAGCTGTCGAGAACACCGAAGAAATTGACCCAGAAATGAATGAAGACACCGTGGATGATGCCAGAATTGTGGTGATCCCTCATTCAAAAGTGGATACCGTGGCAGCTTGGAAGAAGGATGTGAGGAGTGGAGAGGATATATGGGTGAAGGCGGAAAAAATAATGCAGGAGCGTACCCAGAAGACGGCTTGATAGCGAATGAGGTTGATCTAGTGTAGCTGCCGTTCGAGACCGCTCTTCCAATTCACATGATTTCCAGTATTGTATCTACCTTTCGAGGTCCATAAGCCCTGTAGCTAATCATATAAATTTTGTCCTATTCTCTGATGTGAAATTGTCCCTATATAATCTACGCTTTTCCCGTGTTTTTGGGTTATTATTATCAAGAAGATATCTATCGATTCGTTTCTGTCTCCCGTCATACCGTCGATTCGGTCAAAAAGCACATCACCTCAACAACTCCCTACTCCGCCTTTGCTTTGGGACTTCCTCTAGGCGTGAACGAAGGAGCATGTGGATCCAACGAAGGTTTACGCTTCAGCCGTGGCGGACGCGACACCTCGTCCGTAATATCATCCTTAACCCACTTCTCAGAAGGCGTGAAGTTCCAGGCCGAGATTTTGTCGCCGGGAGAGTACATCCCGAATGTAAGCGGACAGGACCAAGTCGAAGGTTGCCTTGGAACGGGTGTTGACTTCCTTGGAGGTGGGTCGACCGTTTGAGTGTCCTGGGATCCTTCCGTGTCCGAGATTGATGAGGAGCTGCTCGTGGACGCAGTGGATTGGGACA
This sequence comes from Pluteus cervinus, assembly GCA_004369065.1. Lineage (NCBI taxonomy): Eukaryota > Fungi > Basidiomycota > Agaricomycetes > Agaricales > Pluteaceae > Pluteus > Pluteus cervinus. The sequence continues at coordinate 17,758 of ML208598.1, forward strand.
TTGAGGGAGTGATGTACCGATGATAGAGGAGGGATGTTGGGGACTTTGAAGGGAAAGTTCGATCGACCTTATATACCTCGACGAGCTATCAAAGAAACGAGCCACACGCCACTTTGCTGTTGCCTATGTTTGACTGTACAGCTGTGCCTCCATGCACCTTGCTTTTCCCGCAACTTGAAAGCGCGTCAAAGGACACCCTGTCATGATTTGGGCCCAAAAAAGGTATATACCAAGAGCCTGCTTGACAAAGGAGGAATCAAAAGATAAACGAGGGTCGCCACTCACGAGTTAGGGATTTGTGCTCGGTGTCGAAGACGGTCCATGGTCCGAGGGAACGAAAGCGCGGTGCTTTGACCTTTAGTACCACGACCTCTCGCGTACTCAGCCACCCACTGCTTCTACGGAACTCTAACACCTTTCTGGCTTTCATCCGAAGGAAGAAAATAACATCAAAGCCAGTATTCATCCTCCCCTGCTCGTAAGACGCAAATTCGTGCTAGGGACAACGTCAGCCAATCCTCCAAATCTAAATCGAAACCAACCATAACGTCCGCAAACCATTTCAGCGTAGAGTGGAGCGCATGATTTTGGCAAGCGCGACCCAGACGAATTCTAGTGCAAAGATATCGTACGACTTGCTAGTCAAGTGACGCATCGGACCCTTTGCCCATTCAAGCCCAAGTTGGACAGCATTTGCAAATTGCAGTCGTTTTGGAACGCACGGACCAGTTTTCCCACCCACCATGGCCACCATCGATATTACCGCCCCCACGCTGTGACGCCGCTATCCCATACCCTCTTCGTCGGTGTCACCGGCGGAAGAACTCGGGATTCCATTGACTCCCAAGATCTTATCGAGAAGCGACTAGGTGCGGTGTGGGCCTGGGGGTGCCTCGGGCATGTTATCCTCTACAGGTGCTCGACGTCACCGAATGATGAAGTATAATTTGTTTGAAGAACAATACAGATGGTAAATGGGTGGATCAGTGGTTGGAATGATCCATTCGGGGGAGCGTAGAACGGCTTCACTCGATACACCGCCGATTACTGGGTAGTATATTGTCCTGCAACCATTCTACCTCTACATCTCCTCGTGTTTGCACGACCTATATACACAAACTGCCATTGATGTCCTTATCAACGCCAGTGCTTGTAATCTATTCTTAGAATCTAACTTAAGAAAAAAACACTGCATACTCGTGGCGGCGTGGAGTCTGCCCCATATATAAGAGAATACCCACGAGCTGTACCCTGCACATTTTCACTAATCGACTCACATCTCCTACAACCAACATCCACCACCTCGACCCTACGGGTCATCCTCCTGTAATGCAGCGCTCGCCCACTTCTTCAAAGCGCAGCCCAAACGTTCTCAGGAAGAAACCCCCAGCCCAAAGACGCAATACCGAAGCTGTGCCGCAGTACCAGCTCGAAGGTCACCCCCAGTACGGCCAATCCCCGTTCCCATATAATACTCATTTCGCAACCGGAAGCAGCAGTTCAAGACCTTCAGAAGAATCAACACAGCCACTACAACCGCGATGGGCCAATCAAAGGCTTCAATCAAGGTTTGTGGAAGTCGTAGACCCGCCAGCGCTTCCGGCCAAGGATTACGGCGAAAAAGAGAGAGAATGGACGAGAGAAGCGGTGTTGGGATTGGAATGGGCGGACAGACCTTTGACTCCAGAACCTCAACCTCCTCCACTGGCACGTACGAACCCTTCACAGCCAAAACATCGTGAAACGTTCAAGACAGGACCAACAGCCATTGGTGGCTTGGCTAAACCCATTCCTCATCGTTCTCAGACAAACCCCTCCAGCCACATATACCATAAAATCGACCAACCCCTTCCAGAAGTTCCGCATCAGGACATCGTCGGGGAAGCTAGATTTGGATCAACATCACGGCCTCGTCATCGTCATCACCGGTCAAGAACTGTTCATGCGCTACAGCTGGGAATGGAAGAGCAAGAAGCAAGAGTGGAGAGGATGGAGAGAGCAGAGGAGAAGGGGAAGAGGTCAGGAGTGCGATTTCCGGATCCAACGAGGCGAGCGGAAATTGTTGCTTGGCAGACGGACGTTCGAGCTGCTGGTGGACCTACCGAGAAACATCGGAGAGAAAAGTCACGATCGATACGCCCTTGAATATGCTTGTTAGATTAATTTGAACACCGACACCGACACTGTAGCATACCATGTAAACGTATTCAGTTGACTCCTCTGCTTTCGGGACACATTTGGACGTAATTTTACTCTGGACTTGATGATTTGCATCCAACAAGTTGACGAGAGAGGAGAAGATGCGAGAAGTAGAAGGAAATTAGGAATAGACAGTGGACACAGAGGATGTGGTTCGAACGAAGGGAGGAGCCTCCGAGAATTTGAAAGCCCCAGAAATTGTCAGAAACAAATGACACGTCCTGCCACGTGTTCTTCCCGGTGATCTCGGAGATAGGCCTCTCAACCTCACCAAGTCGATTATGTTCGAGAGTTTGGACATGGTTCTCTGCACCCAACTTCTTGTCGTCATCCGGAGGTATGGGACGTTTGGTTTGACTCGCTGGGTGCAACCATGATGGTACAAAGGGATAGGGATTGCACAATACGATAGTACAATGTGTGGAATATCTGTCTACACCGAGCACGTAGCCTAGATACCAATACGAAGTAGAACAAATGGATAAACATCGATCGCATACAACGCCGAGGTCGCCTAGCAACCTCAAATTCCAACAAGCTGCAGCCTAAAGGCACAACTAACGATATCCGCCCATTAACTAGAACTTCGCTCTTCCCAATTTCGCGGCGACTCTAGCATGACCTCACAGCCCTTGGTACATATCTAACGACACTCGCATCAGCTACTATACCAGATAATAATAAAAACGAAGCAAATACGCACGGTTCTTCGAGATACTTGATTTCCTCTGCAGTCAAGTCGAATCCCTTCGTCAAACTCTCCTCCAATCTCGCCACAGAGCTCACTCCGACAATCGGGCTGGTAATCTTGGTCGAAATCCACGAAAGGGCCACTTGAGACATCGTCTTCCCGTGTTTCTCAGCGAGCTCCTTGACGCGATTGATGATTGTAATATCGCCTTCGCTGAGTTTGGGCTCGAAAGGTGAGCCTTTCATGAATTTTGTACGAGGCGTTTCAGCGCCTAGGGGGCGGGCGAGGGGACCACCAGCAAGAGGGGACCAAGGAATAACGCCGATGCCGTTGTACTTGCAATACGCCAACATCTCACGTTCCTAACGAAACCATAAGGAAATCAACGGGGTAAAAAGCAGAGGAAAATAACGTACATCCTCTCGATAAAGTAGGGAATACTCATGCTGCATACTAACAAACTTCGTCCACCCGCGTTTAGCCGCAATCTCGTTCAACATCGCAAACTGCCAGGCCCTCATCGAACACGCTCCGATATACCGAACCTTACCGCTTTGAACCAAGTCGTGAAGGGCCTTCATCGTTTCTTCGGGATCGGTATCGGCATCAAAACGAAGGATTTGGAGAAGGTCGATGTAATTGGTTTGAAGGCGTTCCAAAGAGGCTTCGACAGCGTTGAAGATAGCCGCACGGGACAAACCATGTTGGTTGACGTAGTCCCGTTCGAACCTGAGATTGGAGCGGGCGTGGGCAAGGGTGCCAGGTGTTTTGCCAACCAGGCCGAAACATTTGGTGGCGATGATGATTTCGTTACGCGGGATTTGATACTACGGTACGGTATTAGCACAGTAGTTGGTTGTGAAGATGGGTGATAGACACCGAAGAAACCAGTGTAAGGGAGAACGCGGGGTACGGACCTTACCTTTTGGATGAAATTCCCGATGATGCGCTCTGATACACCGTTAGAGTAGTTATTGGACGTATCGATGGTGTTGATCCCTTTATCCCAAGCTGCCTTGAGGACTTCGAGAGCTTTCTCCTCTTCGATGACCCAGGACTAGATAGTACGTGGTTATGAACTGGACGAAGCAGCGCCAATGGAATGACGTACACTCCAATCTGTCGAACCGAAGCTCATCGCACCGATCTATGCACCAGATAAGATATGGGTATTGCCGACATGAAGGAACATACCACAGGGACAGAGACCCTCAAACCGGTCTTTCCGAGTTGACGATATTCAACTTGAGTGGTGGTCATCTTGGTTCAAAAGTGTCAGGTAGAGTTGTTGGGCGAAGGAAGCTCTTATAAAGCACGCTTAAATTACCGTATGACCAACCCAAACCCCTGAATCTTGCCCATGTTGCCTTGGCATCAGGTTTGCGTCGTTCGTCTGCCGAGGGGAGGGAGTCCCAGACCGATGACCAAAACAGATGACGTCCGGGTGCGGAACATGACCCGGCTCAGCGTAGGTGGGTATACGTAGAGGGCCAAGGAAGTTGCGTGGTGGGGGCAGGGGCCAGCTCGAGGGAGGACCGAGGTGGATGGAGCCGATTCAAAGTCCGGCCCAACATGATCCCACGTGTCGCTTCTGGTGATCTCGGAGATAAGATGATAAGATAACCCGGTCCGCCGACACAAACATGGAGATTTATACGGCCGGTTCGACAATTTGGAGTTCACTGAATCTAGTAACGAGTCCAGAAATTCCTTTCCTATTCTCCTTCGCCTCCTCCACCGCCCTTTCCGCCAATACCCACACGTCCTCTCTCCCTCTCGCACCATTTTCCCAGTCTTCTCCATACCCATTACACCGCACGAAGACAACTCTGTCGATCTCGTCATGCGCAAGACCTCCAAATAGTTCCAAAGTACCTCTCAACTTTTCATCCGATATCACCGCGACCAATTTATCCTGCAACTCCACTATGAGGTTGTCAATCAACCAAACGACGACCTTCAACTCGCTACATATGTCGAAGACCCAACGAAGGACTGGTGGAGGGAGAGAGTCGAATACGCAGATGTGGGTGAGGGAAGTGAAGTGCCTCAACACCCAGATCTCTCGTTGGCGGTGGATTCGGGTACAAATGTCGAGGTGTGTAATATGCGAAAAGAACTGGAGGATATTGGCCTTGCCCTGTTTCTGTACGATTTCGGTGATTTCTTCATGGTCGTCTGATTCTATTGGAGCGTTCATGTCCAAGTGTTCGAGTTCTCCCAAATGAACGGATAGGCGTTTGAGCTTCAGCGAAGTCAATGTGTTCTCTGACTCCAAACCAAAATTGTGGGACCACGAGCCCGTCCAAACTGCTAAGTTTTCGACGTTTGGACAGTAGGAAATCACTTTGGTTGGGTTTGTGAGGAAGCTGAGGAGTAGATGGCGTGTGTGGTGACCATGCCTTCGCATCAAGGACGTGGTTACATTGCGAGGATATCTTCGCCTATCTCGAAAGACGACTGTGTGATAAATTTGTGGGATTAACCTAATTATCGGTTCAGCTTTGTTTGGTACAAGTTGTTATGGGTGAATGTGATACCAATCTTGAACACGTTTCGCAACGAGGAGAAGGTTAACCGGGTTATCCCGCTCATTTTGAAATGCAAGGAGAAAGATCTCGTATTCGAGTTCCGGTGGGAAGACTGGGGACATGGGAACAGATGAGGAGTTTGAACGCGTCAGAGCCGTTGACCTCCGAATTCAACAAATCTAAATAGGGAGAATGACTCAGGTGAGCGCCTACTTCAGGCGTCTTTCGCCTTCGCCATTCTCTTTTCAAAGTCGTCTTTATCATGGGATGTGATTACGATTAAGTCGATTAAACCAGGGCGCGATTGTCGGCCAGGTCGTCCAATGTATTTATATCCTCCCTTCCACTCCTAATAACATCCTAATCCACTGGCACACTTTCCACTAGACTCCCAGCGCCGCCACTCCTCCTCCATTCATTTCTTCCTCGTCCATCCTTTCTCCTCCTATCCAGATTTTTTCTTCTCATTCTCCTCCTTGTCGACCGTCTGATCCCGATAAGATGCGGATTTAGGAGGCACGAAATCCGACAACGAATACACATGTCCAGGGGGCTGAAGACCATATGTGTGGAGTAAGTTGGCGTCATTCGAGTAATATCTGAGTAACCACTCTCGAAGACCACATCTACACCAAGTAGCAGTGTACTGCGGCTCCCCGTGCCATGCTGGACATCCTCCTTCGTGCCACGGAGACTGTTCATCGTGGGGAGCAGGAATGAATCGGTAACCGTTAGGGTAAGAAGGGTGGGGCGATCTTTGCATATTGTTGGTTTTGTTATACGCTGATAGTAGGCTGATAGTCGCAAGCGACGCTGGTGATTTGGTGGGTTGTGTTTGATGATTTCTCGTTCGACAAGAAGGCTGGTCTTTTATACTTTTTCCAGGCGTTGTGCTCTTTTTGTTGGGGTCCTGAAGCATTGTACTGAACCCTTCCGGTAAGCCGTCTTGCAATGATGGCGTCAGCTCGTCTCGCGCTCGGTGCTGTGGCCACGAAGATCCCTTTCAAGGTTCCCTTCTGGTCAAGCGTGTGTGACGACGCGGGTTTAAAGGAGTTTGTCATTTCCTTTGTTCTGAGGATGATCGCTTCGTCCCTGTGATTCAGCTCTTTAACCTTTCATCCTGATATCCCCATTCTAATATTGAGTGGCGTCATGCCAAAGTCACAAAAATTAGGTAGGTACAGTATGTCCATGCAGTACAAGCATTCGCAGAAGAAACCCACTCGTTCTCCTTCCAATAAAACGTCTCTCTATGCCCCCGATTCATCCATATCCTCAACCAAACGGGAAACCGATAACTCCCACTTCCGAGTCAATTCTCTCCAAACCTCCCACAATTACACCCCGCTCTGACCTCCTCTTCCGATAACTCCGGATACGGGAATATTCGGCACTTAGCATCGTGGTCGATCCAGTTACACCCACCTGGACTAAAAACTGTTTGTCTTGTCCCGTTAGACTGGTGAACAACCTTTCTTGGACTCAGGGGAGTTTGGGATTTCAATTGGGATTGGGATTGGGGATTGGGGCTATGAGTGGTACCGGTGAAGGGCGTGTATCTTCCGGAACGCAATGCAGCTCGGAATTCCATCTCCCTGCGATCAAATGCGTCGGAGCTGGCGGTGGACACGGTTTGATCTTCCATGGTACAGTATGTGTGAATGGGGTCGTTACGAGATGCGAAGTCAGCGAGGACTCGTTTCCTGCGCAGGATGTTGGTGGTACACGCGTCGAGGTGTGGGGCGGTAGTAGAGCCGTGGGTGCTCTTGTTTTTCCCTCTGACAGGCATTATATTCGTATCTCGTCCTTTGTCTAGTATCAGCGTTTCACAAAACAACATTGTTTCCTGAAACCAGTCCGTAACCACGTTGTGCTTACCATGGTTTCCCTCAAATTAGACCCGTAGCCAAACGGCCTTTTTCACGAGCTCAATCGTTCCTGCGCATAATAGAAGGTGGTGTCTAGGCCGATGAAATCGATGAAACCTTATAATGGCCACAGCTATTCTCTTTCACCCGTTTTGAGCGTAAAAAGGAAACCGGAAATTGCCGATCGCCATCTTGCGATCCCTTTGTGCGTTACGCGGACGTTTTCCTTTCACAACATCATCATAATCCAGACATCCACCACCTACGTCATCGATTCATCTCTCGAGTGGCTCAAGTGGCGTATTCCCCGAATGCTCTATGCGAATTGCTGCAAGGAAATCGTCATGAATAATTTGGGAGTGGCGGGGAGCTCGGATAATTCAGTGGCGCCACACAAAGTCGCATGAAAGAAGAATCGCTCGATACAATTAAGAGGGTGTAGTAAGTATTACAATATAATAGCGAAACAAACGATCCTCTCGAACATATTAGACCTCAAAGAGCAGAAATAACTTAAATTACATCCCGTCCAATACTCAAAGTTCCGGTCTTCGAGCTTCCTCTTCCCTCCCTCCATGGGCATGCTTCCCTTCCACATCTTCACTTCCCCTTCGCTTGCCCTCCATTCTTCAATCTAAAGTTCTCCTCCCTCCTCGCCTGTTCCGCATAAATCTCCTCCCAAACTTGTCCAGCCCCATCCCCACTCGTCGGTGGTTTATAATTCGGATATGCCCGTTTACAATCACACATAAGTGGGATGAAAGGGACTTGAATGGTATGATCATATGATCGACAGTAAGGTTCGTGGTCCAGCCAGTTATGTTTGCTGAAGATGGTTTGTTCCATGTTATGCGTAATGTTTGGAAGTGAAAAGATGAGAGCGAATTATTTGAGCCGAGTGAAAGTTGGGAGAATTTCGATGAGAGGCGTTTGATTTGTATGATTCCAGTTCGACGTCAGTCCCTTTTATACCCCAAGAACGATCAGGGTTCTTCATTCTTTTGTCAATCCTTCTAGGAAGGTGCAGTGTCCTTCCCATCACCACGTTCAAGCTCAATGAAAGAAATCGACTCAGGGCATGCATCACAACGTTGTATTCGCAGTCTCCACGTTGTACTCTTCAAGCCTCAAGGTAACTAAGCTAACTGACTCTGATTGACTCTGAGCGCTTCGGCGCTCGCCGTATCCACGCTACTTGCCCAACGCTATCCCCCCATACTTATACATCGGGAGAGAAAGGGAAAAGATAAGGAACGGGATCATGGATGTATTGACGAAAAAGGACATACGGAATGGTCGGTTAGCGAACCCGATCCTTGTTCTTGTTCCTCAACGTCTCTACAGGGCGTGAAGACAATTCAGAATTCATTCCAATCGTTCCTGTGAGTTCGAATGGCCACTCAATTGCAAGGTCCCGGCTGGGTAGGCGCTGGACTATTGTTTTCAAAAACATAAGGAGACGATAAGGGCCTGCAATGCACACGCCAACAATAACGATCCCCACCGACACAAATGTCCGCCGTAATGGAAGTTGAATAGCAGAGCCTGAGTAAACCAAGTGGCTGTGTGCACATACGTACGTAGTGATCCATTCCTATCCTCGGTGGGGATCGGAAGCTTTTGCTGCAAATTCTATTTTAACCATTTGGATCCCCAGTCCTACATTTCTTTGGTTTTGATTTTAGTCTACGTCATTAATACCTTCTTAGAGATGTCCCCGCACAGGTTTCGGTACATATCTAACCAAAGTCATGTCAAAAACCACACCTAACGAAAAACGAACGTAAAAAACTTACGGTTCCTCCAAATACTTAACTTCCTCCTCAGTCAACTCGAATCCCTTCGTCAAACTATCCTCCAACCTCTCTACAGAGCTCAATCCAACGATTGGGCTTGTAATCTTGGACGAGACCCAGGCAAGAGCGACTTGAGACATCTTCTTCTCGCGTTTCTTGGCAATCTCTTCAACACGAGAGATGATAATTTCGTCTGCTTCAGAGCATTTCCGTTCGTATGCGGACCCCTTGGTAGCTTCTGTGCGAGCCGTTTGAGTACCTATATGACGAGCGAGAGCTCCGCCAGCAAGAGGTGCCCAAGGAATAACACCAATGCCGTTGTACTTGCAATATGCAAGCATCTCACGTTCCTGTTCAAAAGATCGATTAAAGCGACACGTCGGACAGAACCAACCATACCTCCTCCCGATAAAGCAAAGAATACTCATTCTGCATACTAACAAACTTCGTCCATCCACGCTTATCCGCAATCTCATTCAACATCGCAAACTGCCAGCACCTCATCGAACTTGCCCCGATATACCTAACTTTTCCGGTTTGAACCAAATCATGAAGGGCTTTCATCGTCTCTTCTGGGTCCGTCTTGGAGTCATATCGATGAATCTGAAAAAGGTCGATGTAGTTGGTTTGAAGACGTTCCAAAGAGGCATCAACGGCGTTGAAGATGGCAGCTCGGGACAGACCGGCTTGATTAACGTAATCCCGCTCGTCTTGGAGCTGAGGTTGCAAGAACGTTCGAATACCAGGTGTTTTAGCGACCATACTATAACATTTGGTGGCGATGATAACTTCGCTTCGTGGAATTTCATACTAAGGTGGAGTGTTAGCAGGTAATATGAGAATGAATGATAAGCACGGCCTAGGAAGACAGGGCAGGACGGTTGTGGAAATGCGAAGTTAATCCTGACCTTCTTAATAAAATTACCAATGATACGCTCGGAGACACCATTGGAGTAGACGTTGGCTGTATCGATCGTGTTGACTCCCTTGTCCCAGGCCGCTTTAAGAATTTCGAAGGACTTCTCTTCTTCAATGATCCAGGGCTAGGTAGCGTGCAGTTATGATCGAGTGAGCAGGACAAAACGAGGGGAACGACGTACACCCCACTCGAGCGAGCCGAAGCTCATCGCACCCACCTATTCAAGATAAGCTAGACAATTTGATGAGGAAAGCGATAGCACATACCACAGGGTTTGAGACCCTCAAGCCTGTCTTTCCGAGTTGACGGTATTCAACTTGGGTGGTCATTTTGATTCAAGGTGGGCTAATCGATAAGATGAGAGGAGGTGGGAAGGAAAGAGTGAGGTAGGAGCTCGCGTGCTCACACATCGTGATAATGGAGAAAAGAGGAGTTCCAAGTAGAGGCTTCTGTCATCATTTGTCGGTTTCCATGGGTGACGACTTTACCCGGGGTAACCGTCCGATTGAAGACCTGCAAACCGATGCCAAAAGCAGCTAGCAGGTGATACGGTTTAGAAATCGGCAGGAATTTGCAAAGGACATGTCCAACGCTTGTAAGCTTCAGCATCGTGAACATTGAAAGAATAAGATTCACAAGACTACACAAAGAAGTCGCGTACGATTAATGAAGCCACAGCTCCAATAGAATGTCGTTTCTCTTCTCCACCCTGATATGCCCTATGCATGTCCCCGCACAGGTCTCGGTACATATCTAACCAAAATCATATCAACAATCACACCCAACGAAACCGAACGTAAAAACTTACGGTTCCTCTAGATACTTAACTTCCTCCTCAGTCAACTCGAATCCCTTCGTCAAACTATCCTCCAACCTCGCTACAGAACTCAATCCCACAATTGGGCTTGTAATCTTGGACGAAGTCCAGGCAAGGGCCACTTGAGACATCTTCTTCCCTCGTTTCTTGGCAATCTCCTCGACGCGTGAGATGATAGTCTCGTCTGCTTCAGAGTATTTCCGTTCGAATGGGGAAAGCTTCGTAGCTTCTGTGCGGGCAGTCTGAGTACCTAGAGGACGGGCGAGAGCTCCACCAGCGAGAGGTGCCCAAGGGATAACACCGATACCGTTGTACTTGCAATACGCAAGCATCTCACGTTCCTATTCAGAAAATTAATTCTAAAAACGCCACATTAGAGAACAAAAAACCAAACATACCTCCTCTCGATAAAGCAAAGAATACTCATTCTGCATACTAACAAACTTCGTCCATCCACGCTTATCCGCAATCTCGTTCAACATCGCAAACTGCCAACACCTCATCGAACTCCCTCCAATATACCTGACTTTGCCGGATTGAACCAAATCATGAAGAGCTTTCATCGTTTCCTCCGGCTCGGTCTTGGAATCATATCGATGAATTTGAAGGAGGTCGATATAGCTAGTTTGAAGACGTTCCAAGGAAGCGTCGACGGCGTTGAAGATGGCAGCCCGGGACAAACCGGATTGATTGACATAATCACGCTGGTCTTCGAGCTCGGGTCGGAAGAATGATTGTAGACCGGGTGTGTTACCGACAAGACCATAACATTTGGTGGCGATGATAATTTCATTCCGTGGAATTTGATACTAACATATAGTTGCGTCAGAAAATGAATGATAGAGACGGATAAAGGCAATGTATGGACCAATCCGGAGGAGGACGTAGAGGTGCGAAATTAATTCTCACCTTCTTGACAAAATTGCCAATGATACGCTCGGAGACACCATTGGAGTAGACGTTGGCTGTATCGATCGTGTTAACCCCCTTATCCCAAGCCGCCTTCAGAATTTCGAGAGCCTTCTCCTCTTCGATGACCCAGGGCTAGATAACATGGTCAAGACCTAGTGAACAGGACAAAGCGAGGGGAACGACATACACCCCACTCGGCAGAGCCGAAGCTCATCGCACCAACCTATACACATACACTCGGGATAAGCTAGGCGAGTCAACGACAAGGATGATGATGGCACGTACCACAGGATTTGAAACCCTCAAACCTGTCTTTCCGAGTTGACGATATTCAACTTGGGCGGTCATTTCGATCCAAGGTGGGCTAATCGATGAGATGAGAGGAGGTGGGAAGGAAGGAGTGAGGTAGGACCTCGCGTGTTCACGCATCCTGATAATGGAGAAAAAAGAGTTCTAAGTAGTGGCTTCTGCCATCAATTTGTCGGTTTCCATGGGTGACGAGGTCTACTTACCGCTAGCGATAGAGCGTAGTCAGCAATGAAATGAAATTTATGATGATTGGCTGACGGCGTGACATAAGAAAATAAGAAACCTTGCCATTAACTTTACCTGGGGTTACCGTCCAATTGAGGATCCGCAAACTTATGTGCCAAAAGCCCTAGCCGGCGATATGGTTCAGAAATCGGCAGGAATTTGCAAAAGACATGGCCAGCGCATGTAGGCTTCAGCATCGTGAAGGTTGAAAGAATAAGATTCACATAACTATACAAAACAGTTGCGTACGACTGATGAGGCCACATCCCCTTGAAGAGAATTTCGTTTCTCTTCGTAACCCACCCCGATATGCCCTATGCATGTCCCCTTACGGGCTTTGGTACATATCTAACAAAGTCATTGTCATTAGGGACTATATCGCGTAGAAATGACATGAACACTCACGGTTCTTCAAGGTACTTCACCTCCTCTTCACTCAACGTGAACCCCTTCGTCAAACTCTCCTCCAACCTCACCACAGAACTCACACCCACAATCGGGCTAGTAATCTTGGTTGAAGCCCATGCGATAGCAACTTGAGACATCTTCTTTCCATGTTTCTCAGCGAGCTCCTTGACACGATTGATTGTCGTAATATCGGCGTCAGAGTGTTTGGTCTCGAGAGGTGTCCCCTTGATGAATTCGGTACGAGCCGTTTCAACACCTAGAGGACGGGCAAGGGCGCCACCAGCAAGAGGAGACCAAGGAATAACACCGATACCGTTGTACTTGCAATATGCAAGCATCTCACGTTCCTAACGCAGAACGTAAGAAACGGCGAACAAACAATAATAAAACCCAGCGGAAAAAGACGACGTACCTCCTCGCGGTAGAGTAAAGAATACTCATTTTGCATGCTAACAAACTTCGTCCACCCTCTCTTATCCGCAATCTCATTCAACAACGCAAACTGCCAGGTCCTCATCGAACTTGCACCGATATACCTGACTTTACCAGATTGAACCAAGTCGTGAAGGGCTTTCATAGTTTCTTCGGGATCGGTATCGGGGTCATATCGATGGATTTGGAGGAGGTCGATGTAGTTGGTTTGGAGACGTTCTAAAGAGGCTTCGACGGAGTTGAAGATGGCTGCACGGGATAAACCAGATTGGTTTACGTAGTCCCGCTGGTCTTTGAGATTGGCTTGGAAGTAGCCGTGGATGCCAGGGGCTTTGCCAACGAGGCCGTAACATTTGGTGGCGATGATGATTTCGTTACGAGGGATTTGATGCTATGGTATGGTATCAGTAGTTGATCGAGGACGGAGATGGGAGAGTGGAGATGGCGATGGACTGTACCTTTTGCACGAAATTACCAACGATACGCTCTGATTCACCGTTAGAGTAGATATTAGCCGTATCGATAGTGTTGATCCCTTTATCCCAAGCTGCCTTGAGGATTTCGATAGATTGCTCCTCTTCAATGATCCAGGACTAGATAAGGCGCGGTTATGTCAATGAACTGGACAAGGCGAAGCCAATGGAAAGACGTACGCCCCACTCTTTCGAACCAAAGCTCATCGCGCCAGTCTATGCACTCGATAAGATGCGGGTATTGACAAAACGAAGGAATTGCGAACGTACCACAGGGACAGAGACCCTCAAACCAGTCTTTCCGAGTCGACGGTATTCAACTTGAGTAGTGGCCATGTCGATTCAGAGTATTAAGAAACGTTCTGATGCAAACCTGGGCGCACGAAAGTCCTTTATAAAGCATACTCCAATTATTATAACGACTCACCTAAACCCCAGAATCTGGCGTATGTAGCCTTGCCATTAGGTTTGCGTAACTCGCCTGCCGAAGGAGCCGTCGACGCTGACGAATGACAAAAAAATGACATGGGTGTCCGGCTGTGCCCCGTAAACCCCCCGCAATTTCCCCACAGATGTTCTTGGCTGCAAAAGTGCGTGTAGCGGCCGGCTCGAGGGATGTGAATAACGTTTTGAAGGGTGAAGGAGGAATCGGGTCGATTCCGGACGCAAAGTGTCATACTTTTAGTCAACCGTTGTGGTTGGTGTTGGCGGTAAAGGAGGACAATCGTGCGAACGCGACGACAGGTGCACGGACCACGGCAATGTTTGGTGGCGGAGGCATTTACACCCGTCTCCCACGATGCCCCTCTGTCTACGTTCGCCCTGCTACCTACACTCCTCTCCGCCTTACGCACTTATGCAATTTCTTGCAACCCAA
>ML208599.1:5814-26305 GCA_004369065.1 Pluteus cervinus
CTATGACGACCTTTCTCGGACAAAATCGAGGTCGACGTTGCAGGTGCTAGCCGAGGTTCCCAGATCATAAAAGTGACGTTGCAGAGCTAGCCGAGGTTCCCATGTCAACAAAAGTAGTCAGACCGTTACGAAGGTCCATGTTCCAGTCCTGACACCACATCTAATCCAAAGACCAAGGACGCATAAGGGATGTCCTTGCAGCCTGAGAGTTCACAATACCCTATGAACATCTCAAGGTTATTTCTGCGACCATGCTGTTGTAGCGGATCTTTAGTCTCTTTTTTGCACCTTCTCTGAGTCTGATATTAGTCCGTCTTGTTCAGTACCCGAATTTGAACCACAACTTTCAAATTTTTGCTCATTTTTTCGTAGCTCCCAACTACTCGAAGCTCGTTTGATTTTTATACTGACTACTGAGGCCCGATTATGCCTGACAGAGACGTGTCAGAAGGGGGTTGGCGTTGGCAAGCTATCCTTGAGACAACCGATCCGTTTGCGCATGTTCCAAAGGATACAGTATATGGATAGCAAGAGCAGAACGGAAGACCTCACCGACGGAGAAATTTACCTCATGGATGTGGGGGTGTCCTTGTATGAAGTTTTCCTAGCTTTTTCGATAAGTTTCCGGACTGTAGGACATTGTCATTGGATTGAATCAAGCTGGATGGAACTTAGAGGTGCGCAAGTGCTGTGCTGATGATAGCGGATGCGGTCAGCGAGGACGTCCTGAAGAGCATAGTACGTTGGACTTCGAACCCTGGTTGCAAGTCGGGAAAGATAATGTCAAGACATACCAAATAACGTCTGAATCCATTGTGCGCGGATTGGAACCTGCATATTGAGCAGTTTCTCGAGACCTTGCATCTCGTCCTCCGCCTTCGCGGTGGCATGCAGATCTTTGTCACGGTGAAGACCCTTACCGGAAAGACCACCGCCTTGGAGGTCGAGCTTTCAGATATGATCAATAATGTGAGGCTAAAATTCAAGATGGGGAGGGGTAAGTTTCGTTGGCGGCACTAGTGGGAAGGCGCAGTCTCACCTGTCTTCAAAATCCCACCTGGCCAGCAGCGCCTCATTTTGACCGGCTCGTTTGCGTCTGCGGCGGTATGCAGATTTTCGTGAAGACTCTTACCGAAAAGACGATCACGCTGGAGGTCGAGTCCTCGGACACCATCGGCAGCGTGAAGGCAAAGATTCAGGACAAGGAGGGCATCTCTCCTGATCAGCAGCGTGTTATCTTTCCGCGAGGAATTCACCGCACCCTTTCGGATTATAACATCCAAAAGGAGTCTACCCTTCACTTGGTCCTTCGTCTCCGTGCGGGATGCAAATCTTTGTCAAGATTCTCACTGGCAAGACCATCACGTTCGAGCTTGAGTCGGCCAACACCATTGATGACACTAAGGCGATGATTCAGGACAAGGAGGGCAGTGAGGGAGTTGTAGACTTCGTCACCTAAAACGGACCATCAGGCTTTGAGTAAGTGGAGGCGGGAATGGACGTACTCATGGAGACATACTCAAGTAAGTCAAACAAAAAAATTGCTGCAGCAATAAAACGAAACACTTACGAGTGAGGGTGTCATCTTTGGTCCCACTCCAGTTGTAGGTTCCAACAAAATCTTTGAAGCCATCATACCATCATACCGTGCAAATCCTTGACCGCATGGGAAGAAAAAATGGATTTCATCGCACAACTCGTCTGCTACAGCAGAAGAGAGTGGAGTAGAAGCAGAACGAGATGCGAAAGACGGGAAAGAAGATGTAGCAGATGCGAAAGATCGTGGCAGACAGGGGATGTAGCACAGGAAGTAAACTTGAAAACTCAAAAACCCTCAACATCGTCATTAGACTTTTTGCTTCCAAGCACGGTCCATTGCAGTCATGCCATCTTCCTCTGTGTCTGAGATAGAAAAAAGGCTGAGTGCACCCAACAACCAGTTTCGAAGAAGAAAAACACACCGTCAACAACCAAGTCAGTCAGAGACTTCTCCACCGTGAATGCTGGTCCTTGATACCCATAGTTAACACAGGCTTCATTCCTTTCCCAAGCATCTTTGAATGCGTTATTACCAGAAAAAGTGTGTTCGATGCAGTTTTGTAAAGTTTCACCGCTGATGAGAGCATCACCCTTCATCTCTTTTTTGACCAGGTGGTTGTGGAAGACCAAGGCCCGACATTGGCCTGCAAGCAGATCCCAGTACAGGGTCTGCGCATTGAGAACGAGTTTGTCTTTGTCGCGAAGTTCAAAATGGCGCCAAAGCCAGTTTCGGAGGAGACGGGCCCGACGGCGAGCTTCAATCATTCGATCGAGCTGAAGAGGGGAGAGAGCAGAGACATTTGCTCGGTAGGTGCGGAAATGTAGGACATTGCTGAGCTCGCACAAATTGAGGAGCATCAGCAAATCAATCATGCCGTCGAATGATTGGATATTGGGAAGATGCTGAAGGTCGCTGCTGAGGCGAGTAGGATTGCTGAGGTAAAATGTGGTGAAGAGTTCATGATAGACGGAGGTGATGCGCCCAACCAGGAAGGTGGATGTGTCAGTGTGTTCGGTGTTGGTGGTGACGGAGCTGGTGCTGAAGCACTGGAGGATGCCATACACTGTTCTTCTCAGTGTGCATTTCGATATGTAATGGCCACCTGTACAAAGAGCTGCCTTGGGGGTGATGACAGCATGTGGGAGGAAAGGTTGCATTCGGCTTTTGAATCAAAGAACAACTTAGCCAGGCACAGATACTGAAAGGGAAAAAAAGACTTACAGTCCGTCACCAGCAGCCAACAGGATAGCTTCAACCTTCCAATCTTCGGGAGCAGGACGATTCACCTTGAACTCAGCTGTGAACTTAGGGTCAGCTAGTTTCGCTGGATTGTTGGGGTAGGCGATTATCCACAGTTTATAGCCAGAATGGACATCGATGAAAGTTGCAAAGCCGTTTGCATCGACATGCCACATATGAAATGTACCGTCCGTGCATACAAGCCCCCAGAAAAGCCCAGAGAGGTCACCAGCCTGGTCTTTCATGAGAGGATCGTCGTCTTTGAGATCAGTTCGACGGGCATGCTCATGTGTTTGGAGCCCTGGTTCATCGGCAGTTGCCCACTTCAAGGGTATACTGAGGACATTCATCAAGCGGCGTTGTTCCTTGGGGAGGCCAGCATCTTGGGCAATGTCCAGGAATGTTCCAAGACGGTAGCGCTCGCTGCTTCTATTTGAAGTTTTGACAGACAAATCTAAAAAACGGAGAAGGGAGAACCATTCAAGTGTTGCTCCGAGTTGTGAAAAGAGTGTAGAAACGTACCATGCAACTCACGCAGAGTGTCCAAGCATAAACTTCCACCAAACTGTGCACTGATTATGTCAGTATCCAGCTCCTTGAAGTCACGATCACTGCCGAGGATGACAATGTTTTTCGTCTTGAATAGATCTTGCATTTGCAGGTCTTTATCCCTGTTCATGACAGCCTTATTAAAGGCCTCCCGGGTGATGATGTGCATGGCAGAGGATGCTTTCTCCGTTTTATCTGTAGACAGAAAAGCCGGGCGTTCCTCCTTACCATACCCTTTAACAACCTGTCCTAAGATTGTCTCCTGCCACGAAAGCTCAGGTGGTGACTGCACTTCTGGTTGAGTTATGGTCCCATACAGTCAACTCATAAATGAACTCACATGGGCAGCAGGCTGGTACTCAATGCTAATTCCGTCAGCAGCCCATAATTTGAATTTAATTTTACTGTGAATTATCTGGAATGATGAACAACAAGCTGCAATAACGCTTGACCGAACTAACTTACTTTCACTTGTGGGGTGGGAGAAAGGGACAGAATTCCCTGGGGCGCCTGAAACGCGCCATAAGTCTTAAGAACCAACATAAACACACAACATACTTTTCGCTGCGTGCAATCATATTGAGCCTCGTAGATCCGTGCTGCGGTTGGCCTTGCCTCATATTCCCAAGGGTTCTGCTTGACGTTCCCCCTCTGCACCTTTGAAGCTGACGGTTTCTGGATGTTGGACGATGATGTGCTTTGGTTCACAAGACGTAGATCCTTGGAATTGTTGTGGACAGTCTTTAGTTTCTTTCGTGGAGGCTGCACAGGCACATTCACTTTGGGAGGAGCACCAGGCGAAGTCACGGTCCTAGCTCGTAAACGTTTTGGCTGCCGTGTTTCTTGATTTGCTTCCTCCCCATCCTCCTCTGATTCTGACTCCTTGTCATCTTCCCCCGTGTGCGGTTCTGGCTCTTCACCACCTTCCATGACTGGTTCTGGCTCCTTACCACTACCCACACTACCACCGCCCACATTACCACCGCCCACACCCACATTACCACCACCCACATCACCGATGTTTGTGCTATTTGGCGGAGATCCTAGTAGTCCCAGCGGATTGCGCAGGAGGGTTGAGGTTGGGGTCGGAAGAGGGGATGGCGTCAATGAGGTTAGAGATTCTGTTGGATGAGGGGACAGCGGAGTGTTATTTTCTGGTTTTCCACCTATGGGCAGTTGAGGGAGGAAGGAGAAAGATTAAAAAATAGCTTACAGTTCAGAAACCAACTAGCGTCATCGGGTGATAAACTATTTACCACATCGGCGAGCTGCACACAAGCATCCCTCACAGCATCTTCTGCCAAAGCACCGTTGACAATTTGATATAATGCACCATACAGAGCGTATTCAGCCTCTTGCAATGATGGAGGCTTTGAACCACCAAAAGAAAGGAAAGCCTGAATTCAATGGAGGTAAGAATAGTGTAGTCTTAGATTATACGAATGATGTCTTACCTTTAGTGACTTCCAACGTGCTATAGAACGGGCATTTGAGAAGTCCACCGGTGCGAGGAGGCAGATAGGAGAGACAAGCAATGCCAGCAAAAGTGCTTGCTGCCAAGTGTCAATGCGTTCCGCAAGTTTTTTGATGACGCTACCATTTAGCTCCCAGCCATTTTCTTGGGCTAGTCTCCGCAGTTGGGAGGTGTCTTGAGCCAGTCTTGAAGATTGGTTCAGCTTATAGTCACAAAAAAAAAAGAATTGTCTTACTCCTCCTCGAGTTTCCGAAACGCGTCCTCTGGCCGAGTACCCTATAAAAAGTTGCAATTAGTCAACAAAGAAAAGAAAGATATAGCAGGTAAACATGCATCAAATAACAGGGCTAGGTGCAGGCCGACCATTTGAAAATTGGTCAAGGCCAGCTGAGTGCTTTGTCGGCGAGCCGTTCGGCATACGTTAAGAAAGGCTGTATAAAAGCGGGAGATAGTAACTCCGGGGGGTTTCTGTTGTCCTGGTTCCACAAGAAGATCATTCCTCCGACTAGATATCAGGACGCCCCAATTTTTCAATGATCCAAGGCGGTCCACCTATGAAAAAAAATCAGATATAACTTAACTGGAAAGAAAAACGCGAAATAATCCATACCTTGGCTAAGAGATCAAAAGGCTGCTTTTTGGGGTGTGGGCTATAGGTTTTGGAAGGAGAATCCAGCCAAAGAAGAATGTCCACGAGGACATAGCGAAGTAGGGGATCAGCCAAAGCCTTGGTTTGTCGACAGCTGGAGTTTTGATTGATGCCTTCCCCCGTAAGAAAAAAACCTTGGAAGACAGCTGCATCAGATGGGATAACTTCAATAGCATCTCCAGATTTAAGGAGGGCCTTTTGTGTCGTGCTGGTCAGCCTGATGCAAGATTCCTGTAAAAAGGATGAATCACCTTGACCGAGTCAGGTCCTTTATCCCATTCCTCTGGCAGACACTTCCATGGAAGGCCACTAAACCCGGCAACATCACGAAGACGAACGGAAACGGGAGACATCGTTCAGGTTGTTGGAGAGGTTGTACAGTACAAGCGGATAACCGGAAAGCACACAATTGGATTATGTCAGCAAGCTCGCTGCGAGGTCGCTGACATAATTCAGGTACCGTTTCATTTCATTTCGTGCCACAATTAACCTTTTAACCATCGAGACACGGTGACCTCATTGACAGCATGAGAATTCGAGCAATGAAACATATCATATTGGTTTCACTACCTAAGCAATACGAATACTAAAGACTTTGTAGCTAATTGCGAAGTAAAAAACATAATCCATACTGTAATACGAAGACCCAGTTGATCCGGCTTGACCTGACATAATTGAAAAAACCGGCTAGTGACGATTAACGCTCCCAGGGGCAGTCAAAGACTCCATCAACAACCACTGATCAAAGGCTTGAGTGAACGAGGGAAAGTCGGAGTTGGGGTAAACTGCCCGGGCCAACTCGATGATCTTGGGGCCAGGTAGAATAGCCCGGTCGAGGCAAGCCCACCAGCTCACTTTGCCTTGCTCCATAAAGAGATCGCCATGGGAGTGTGCATAGCCGGAATCAAATGGATTCATAACACAGACCACCTGTCCTCGAATTGTCAGACCGGAATGCCTGATATAGGAAGTTGAATGGATTGAAATTGAAGACTTACCTCTAAGGTGCGACGAGAGTCGACCGGAAGAGTTGGTGACCCAGTTGCAGCCCAGGTGAACAGCTGTGCCCGGAGAGCCTGGCTTCTCGCAGCTTCATCAGATGTGTCATATAGTTGAACCATACGAGGTTGAAACTCTTCATAGAGCTCTATCGAGGGTATTCCAGTGCGGGAGAAGTAGCCTTTGAGGAGATTGGAGAAAACATCAGCGGTTACATTGGGGACCAGGGCTTTGAAGCTCTCCGAGGTTCCTTCTTGCAACGCCGCGATGAACTCTGGTGGGACCACTCGAATGTCGAGAGAGTCGTGGAATAGCCCTGGGTCACTGATCCGCGCGGCCCAGAGACAGTCAACAAACCGAAGTGTTCCTCCCAAACGATTCTTGACAAGCTGAATTAACGTGCGGTGTCAGTTGTTGAACAGAAGTTATGGCAGACTGAATGGCACATACATCTGGGAGATTGAAGCCGTTTCTAGATGGAAGGCAATAACCGAGGTGGAACAAATCCCACTGAGGGTTATCCAAGGATTCATGACCCATGATGCCCTTATAGAGCATCGTGACGGAGCATAGTTTGTGAATATCTGCGGTACGCTCTCGAAGTGATTCAGGCTGCAAGTCCGGAGATTTTGGATGAGATTCCGAGGGTGAAAAGATATAAAAAGATAAACTTACCGTCAGCTCGAAGTAATGGGCAAGATGATCCCTAAATTCGTTGATGTTGCCCCGTGGTCCAGCCCGTATCCACCTATCAAGCAGGTCAGCGAGCTCTGGGCAGTAGCCCGCTACAACCGCCCTATTTAGAAGCGAAAGACTTCCATGCTCAAGAATAATAGCAATGACGAGGGGACCAATTCTGGGAGGAGGTATACCACACATGTTCATGAGTGCGGCTGTCGCCCCCATAACGCCCGATAACAAGAGCGTTCGATCCTCTTTAGGCACGAAGCGTGCTGCAGGCATGGGTAGCAAGGTCTGCATTGTACAGAAGCCATCCGAAGCAGGCTTGAGCCACTTGCCCTGGTCTACTGAGGCAAAGAAGGCCCAGGCATGTAAGAGAAGGTCCCGAACGGGTCCATCACCAGAAGCAAATTCGCCGCTGGAATAGTATCTGAAATAGGAAGAAAATTTAGCATATGAAGAAAAATGAAGCTGATATCAAATGGACTTACATCTTCAGATCTCTGATTCCACGAAACACAGGAGTGAAGTCCCCGTTCGCGACGCACTCAACACACAGCTCGATAAACTTTGTCACCACTTCTTCGATACCATTCCCAGTAAGACCATGTGAGAAGTCATCATCTGTGTTAATGCCGATGACCGTGTACGCAAGTTGAAGAGCACTGAAGCCTGAATCAGGAAGTGTGGAGTATCGAGCAGCACTGGGGTTGTAGGCAGCTTCGATTTCCCCCATGCGCCTTGCTTCGTCGTCCCAGATAGAAGAAGGAATAGGGCGGAGAAGAGGAAGGGAGGAGGGTAGGGGAGGGGGGCTCAAGGTCATGATTCGTTCTGGAACTTGTGCTGGAGAATTGGGTCGCGTCGGAGAATTGAAAGGAGACAATAGAACAGTAGGTGCCGGAGATGCTGGAGAGAGCACAAGGGCTTGGCTCTGTGCTTGAGTTCGGGAGTGGGACCGGAGACGCCGTAAGGGGACCTATGGATAAAAGCGGTGTCAGTTGGCAATTATGGTAGATTGACACTTGAACGCTTACAGCCAAGGAAACAACTTGAAGACCTGACATATCTTCGTCTGAATCCTCCTCTTCTTCTTCAGCTCGAATGAGATCCAGGTCATATCCTGGCGTGAAAGTCCCTATGATAACCTCTGGCTGATTCCAAAGCACCAAGCAACAAAACCAGCCATTCAGATACCAATACGCAATTTCTTCCATCGTCCAGGCTGCTGTACTATTGTTACCCGCTTGGGTAGGGTTCCAAAAGTACATGCGTTCGCGTGCCCCGATGCACACGTGGTTAGTGCGGCCATCATCCAGAGGACCAGTAAGCCTTCCCCTAAGTTCGCTTGTTTGAACCTCTAAACACCGAGTAAGAAAGTAGAAGAAGAGTTATAAGGAGAAAAGACCTACGGAGGTGGATACAATAGAAACCTCCGTCAACGAGGACGCTAGGAGGAAATGCCCGGTGGTCATTCATCATGTCCTGTAGGGTCAGATTACGCAGGAGGCCTGTATTCCATACTTGAAGCTTCCGCAAGGTGTTGGTCGAGGTGCCTCTGTTCATGACGGACATGAACTGAACAGGTAACATATTGACGCCTGCCATCTGAGGACCAAGAGGAGAGAAAGTAAATCCCCCAGGACCGGTGTTCATCCGATCGATGGTGATCTCAGCGATCTGTCGAAGAGAGGTGGAGGGTTCAAACTGCATGTTGAAGCAGAGGCCTGAGCTGCGGAGGAAGCCTTCGTGTGCAGCTCCGATGAAGTCTCGGAGGTAATACACTTGGCCTTGCGGTAGGCGGAAGTACCTGTCTGGACCCTCTCGAAAGGTGGGCCTATCAAGGGGCTAGAAGACAAGCAATTTAAGAGACCCATCAATAAAAAGGAAGATGAAGAGGAAAACATGTTGAAACTTACATGGCATGGAGGTCGAATAAGGATCTTGCAGTTTATGTGACCATTGGGGAGGCGACATGGGACCAGCATGGATTCCAGGGCTCTGCTAGGTTGTCGGTTGCCGACCCCAGTGGGAGGTCCAGCAGTGGGGCGCCCCTGCCTCGAGGAGGATGCACCACTGGCTCCTCGGCGCGGAAGACGGGGAAATCTTGCCGACGATGCCAGTCGGTCCTGATTTACTCCAGAGGTAGACAGCTGTGAGGCGGGAGCAAGAGCACTAGGCGGGAGGTAAGGTTGGCGACTACGAGCAGCAGCAGGCATCTGGGCGATCGCGTCACGGATGGGACCTGAGCTCGCAGACGTTCGCCTCGGCTGATATGACTCTGAGTTCGTGATAGGGTTAGAGTTGGTGTCTAAGGGGGGAGTATGTGCAGTATGTATATCCGCTGTAAGATTTGTAGAGACAGAGTTAGAAGAAGAGGCGGTAGAAACATGATTAAGTCCATTAGTTGAGGTGTAAGAGTGGATGAAAGTAGAAGAGGGGGGATGCATCGTGCTAGATACATTAGGGCTGTGGCCTGAACCTCTAGAGATGTTGGTTGAGCTGAAATCCCTCTCACGATGAATGGAGGGTTGAAGAGAAGACCTGATCAGGGAGTACCAGTGTAAGCTATCTAGACTTCGAAACAACAGTGATGATTGAACATACTGTGTGAAAGGGGGACCAAAGCTGCCTAGTTGTGGCCGGGACTCTGCCGACGAAGGGGTCTGTGGACCAACAGTAGCGCTGTTTCCTGGAAGGAGCGCAGCAGCCTCCTCAGGGTTGTTCTGAGCCCACCGAGCAACAAGGCCCATCATGAAAGAAGTTGTGGACTGTGGATCCATTGGAGAGAGATGACGAAGGCAAGTAGATGTAAGAAGAGAGCTTTGGATGAATAAAGACGGTTAGATGCAGAGGGAGGATTGGCGAAAGAGAGGAACAAGAGGAGAGCGTTGGATAAAGAAGACGGCTAGAAGCAGGAGGGGGGGTTGACGAAAGAAAGGAATGAGAGGTGGGGCGTCCTGGGCGGGGCTGTCCCCTTCTTATCCTCCCAGAGCTGCGTCAAAATGGAAAAAAGGGTGAAAGCAGGGTTTGGCATGAGTCTGGTCATGAGTTGGCTAAAAAAAACTCGGTAAAACTGCGACAATGGTTGTGGTGTCTTTCGCTAGCACAAAAGGTACCTCGTTTGAAAGGAATGACACTGCTCTCCCCCACACAGTAGATCTTCCTCCATAACCAAGTAAATAGCATGGAAAGGGCATGTCACTGGCTTGAAAGGATACTGAGACTGCAATGCATATAATGAGCAAGCTTTGGGATAGGCAAGGAGGCCACTGACGAGTCGATATGTTCCTTGTCCCTGTAAAACTCCCTGAAGGGTCCACATTTGAATTTCATATGATCCGCACCAATCGATTGCAACCGGCTTATGGAATTATCTGAATAATGTTGAAGCTGGTCCAAAGAATTACGTGTAATAGTCTAAAAAATATCAGTAAAGGTTCTGATTGAAAAACAAGACCTTGAAGATATGGTCAAAGTCTTTGCACCAATGGTCCAAGATATAGCTTGGGTATCGGTTTCAATGGAAGACGAAATAGACCTTACCATTTGGCCGCCCTTGCTTTCTCTCTCCTTGAGCAAAAAACCCGAGTATCTGGAATTTTAGTCTATTTTGTTGGGTCATTACGTTCAGGCTTTCTGGGAAAGAGACCATGAGTCGCCAAGCGCTGTTCCACCTACATCGCTTGCCTGGTGAGCCGACCTGGCCGCTCCTTAAAATGGATGCCCCATGATGGCCGCTAAAGAGAGCATATAGTTGCTAGCATTTGACCAAAGACTTGGAAGCGGTCTATGCAGGGTAATCTTGTTCTTGAAAGGAAAGAGCCAGTGTTCTGGGTGAGGACAGCACCCCGTAAGATTCCTGCCAGAGCACACGAGGTCTGTATCGGCGAATTTATTGCAACTTACATTGCTACGAACCGGCACGATTCTCCGTGCTCCAGCCTCATACATCGGGAGGAACAAGCAACTCTTCTCAATAGGAAATTACTCCCATCCGAACAAAGACCACCAAGGCCAGCAATATCTATGGGGGCGTGTGCGAGATTATGTATGAGAAGGAGAATAGGAAAAAACAACCAACAACCCAACTGTCCAGGCACGGTGCCTCTCTTGATATCCTGCTTGCCTTCAAGGTCTGTCACTGACAGACAAGAGGCGGAGGATCTGAGGGCAACAAATGCTGCAAGAAATAAGAAACCAAGGCAGGGAGAACAGTATGGCGGAGAGCGTGTGTCAAACAACAGCAAATGAAACAAAGGCAGTCGCAATGTGGTAAATGTACAAAGCAGAAGAAAGTGGGAAGTGCAGCTCAAACGTCGACAATATCCATGGGCGCGCGTGGGTTATGTATGAGAAAGAGAATAGGGAAATTGCAGCCAGTCAACCACCGTGCCCAAGCAAGGTGGGAAGATTGGTGTGAAAAGAAAAAAAGTGTCCGTGTTCGATACATCGAAGCTCCTGCTCTATAAAATGGAGTGCAAAACGAGCACCAGCTGGATGGAAACGATCGAGCGTGGAGATGCCGGTTGGCTAAAAAGGACGATTGTGAGCGCGAAAGTGATCATAGTGCCCTGGTTGTCCCGTTCGCAGGGTCTCCTTGGCCCGACATCATGTGTGCTTTCCAAAAGAAGATCACCATCGAAGACACCCGTGACCAAGGGAACACCTTTCACCTACCCCCCGCCCCGATGCTAATGAAAAACGAAACCGGCCAAACGTCCATGGTCGAGTTTACCAGATCTCAGGCTCCCTGCCACAGGTTGGGCGTTGTTGGGAGGCAGGGGCTCCGGGAGTGGTAGCCTGAGCCTGTTGAGTATGGGAGCGGAGCCTGGAAGTTATTCTATGAGTAAAGGAAACTAGAACAAAATGTGTACAGAACCTACATCCGGTCGCTCATGCGGTGCTGATCTTCCTCTTCTTGAACAACCTTCCTGTGAGGGGCGGCTGCAGCCTTGGAGCTGGAGCTCGCAGCATTGTCATCTTGGGCGCTGCGTTGAACACTCCAATCAAAGACGTAGTCATATTGGTAGCCCTCGCGAACGAAAAGATCACGGAACAACTTGCGAAGGTAAGAATAGTCCGGCTTGTCATCAAAGCGGAGAGCTCGGGTGCAGTTGAGGAAGATACCGAACTCGTTGGGGAATCCGCGGCAAAGAAGGTCGGTGGGCGTGGTCATCTTCTTCTCCATAATGCGGTCATACTTCTGCTTCTTCGTGGCACCTTGAGACCTTGCCATGGAAGAGCACCATGTAGAAAGTACATCAACACGCAGGCCAACGACTCCAGGTCGTCGTGGCGGGCTTGTTCAACATCAAGATGGGTGTTGATGGAAGTGTACCGTGCAGTGCCGGTCAAGTTCTTGTTCTCCCTGTAGGGGATATGAAGGTGGGTCTTGGGGTTGCCACGCTTGCCAATTCCCATGAGGAAATTGCCAGGCTTGATGTCGCGATGGATGAAATTGCGGGAATGGATGTATTCGATGCGGGATATCTGGGAAACGATGAGCGAGGAGAAGAAGCCAAATTGGGACAAGATGAAGTTACCAATTGGTCAGCAAGTAAGAGGACAGTCTTGAGGCTGAATTTGCGGTTGCAAAAGTTGAAGAGGTCCTCAAGAGAGGGACCGAGGAGGTCGAGAACCATGGCATTGTAATCGCATTCTGTTCCGAACCGTTGTACAAAGGGAACACCAACACCTCCAGCGAGAGTCTTGTAGGCCTTGGACTCGAGCTGGAGGTGCTTTGCTTGAACTGATTCAAGCTTGATAGTGACTTCTTCCCCAATGATGTTGATCCCGAGGCAGATGCCACTCAAAGGAAAGAGCAGTTCAGATGCCAATATAGGCATGGTGCGAAGGCCATGACGTACTGAAAGATCCAGAACCAGTCTTCTTTCTGAGTCTGTACTTTCCACCAGCATGAAGGTCCAAATGATGTGGTGAGTTATCGGCCATTATGATTCAAGGTGAATGCATACGAAACTAGATATGGGCAGGACAAGGGGGTAAGTACAATTGACGAGGAGGCGAGGGAAGTCGAGATGGAGAGGTGAGGTGAGAAAATCCAGGGTTTTGTGCAGATACCGAAAAGTGCATGAGCCGTGGGATCGGCATATTTGTGGGATGACATCAAAGCTGTCGAGGATGAACCTGGCAGATGAGAGGCAAAGGTTCTGAGGACAACAACTGCTAGACACAACATGGCAAATGTACGCATGATTCAAATATACAAATCTACATTATATTACTAGAACAACGGATGAACAGAAAATGTTCATCAAGAAAAAGAAAGAAACCCTTCTAACGCCCCGCGGCCTTCCAGAAGCATCACTTGCCTCAGCTTTGCTGCTGCTACTTCATCAGCATCCTGCCCTCTATGCCGAGACCTAATCCCAACAGCTTGGGGTGGAACCTGGCTGTCCAAACCACCTCCAAGCCGGAAATACCAAACAATTCCCCGCCACCTTTCATAGAGGATGTGTAGTGGGTCTCCTGTCCAGATGGTTAAATAAATGATGGAATATACAATAAAGGGAGACGACAGACCTTTCGAAGGAGGCAGACCTTTCCAGTGGGCTTGGGACACCTTTACCGCCCACTGAAAGGCAGCATACTTCTTGTAATAAGAGAAGATGTTCCAGTTCAAGTGCTGAAGAATATCTTCCATTGACAATTGCAGCCCGCCAGAAAAGACTCGAGTGCTTCGAGGTTCTGTAAGCTCGAAGGTCTCTAAAACCATCAAAAGGTGTTTGAAGTTCATAAGAACTTGGAAGAGGGGAGTTACTCGTGTTGCTGGCAAGAACATTGCAGCCTGTAGAGTCTTGTCAGAAAGCCCCCCTAGAGCACAAGCCTCCGGAATGGATAACTGGGGGGTGAATTCATCCTCATTCTGTATGGCGCTCCCAACGCAGTGATCTGGCAGCAATGGCGATGGCTCTCGAGAATGAGTTGAGCTGAGGATTACGGGGGTAGCCTCCAGAGATGATAGCTCTTGGGGACTAGCAGGGATTGGGCCTTGAGGGAGCGCAGGGGGTAGCTGTGGCGAAGATGTGTTGGATGGTAGGACGAGGTCGTTATGTGTGGGAGGGAGGCTCGGAGATTGGGGTGTTTGGAGGGAGCTGGCAGGTGGAATTGGAAGTTTTGGTGTTTCGAAGATGATGATAAAATGATACTCTGCTCTGAGACCGCTAGCTGGACCCCAGACATTGAATGTTCGAATGAAGTTTTCGATGTTTGGCTGCGATGGACACAAGCCGAGAACTTCTTCATGTAAAGCACCGCATGGAATGCCCTTCTTGTCCCGTAGCTCAGAGTATGTCCCAAGACAGCGATAACCTGTTTGCGGTGAACGGAGACGAGACCCAAACTCGGGAGACCTGATCGTTGAAACCCATACATCACCGTCATCAGATTTTCGGTTGAACAACTGATTCAACCAATGAGTTTCTGGGCCTTTTGTAGAGTGGATGACATCAAGCAAGGTTCCAACGCATATACTCTGCCCAAGTTCCGTTTGGCTGAGAAAGCAGGAGGGAATTCGTTTCTTTTGTGTGACGCAAAATGATGCAGCATGAGTTCCGCTGGCGTACACAAGGGCATTCCATGAGACCAAAACTGTGTCAGATGGATGAAGGAGTTGATCTACAGCATCGTTATTAGGTCACAACACAACAGCTTGGTGATGTTTCTTACCTAGATTTCGAGATGCCATGGGAGAATTTGAGTTGAAGGCTGGAAGCATGCCGGATCAAAAAAGCTGTGAAGTGTTGATTTGTGTCCTTCGTCGCCTCGAACAAACCCTCCACACTTCGCAAGCATGCAAAGAGATGATCTTTTGTCCGAATTTCGTACAAAATATCGTGACTATGCCAACAAGTTACACGAATATTCCTCTCAACCAACAGATTCTGTCGTCCTTCAGCGGATCCTCGATGACATCACCCGATTCTCAAAACTTGTGGAGGATGTGTGTTCTCTTTTTAAAAGTCGCTTCCAATTTATTGACAGTTACTCTCTCAGTATGGAGGCTTGTTCCCTCAGCAGGAGCTTGACTTGATTAACCCCAGCTTGCAAGCAATGATCCTTGATGCCCAAATCATGCTATGCTCCGCAATTGCAGAGTCACATAATGGATACGCTCCTCTTGCAACTCAAATGTACAACGGCAGGGTAGGGAGGCCGAGGATAGAGTTTGACAGGGATTTTTTGGAGTGGGCTATTCGACACCGTTCAGTTTCAGGCATTGCAGAGTTCTTGGAAGTTAGTAGCCGAACGGTCAGACGAGCCTTGCTGGATTTGGGCCTTGCTGAGCCCGGGCAAAACCCATTTCCATCAGTATGTGCTTCGGTTGTCATCCTGTGCTTCGGTTTTCCTGATCCCCTCTTCAGAACGCCAGCGAAGATGATGCTGTAGATGGGGCTCCCTTAGCACCTGCCAGTGAAGGCATCTCTGATGAAGAGCTGGATTTTGTCATATCCCAGCTCAAAAAGACGTATCATCGCACAGGTGTGCTCATGCTATATGGTATGTTCCGGGCTGAGGGCATTCCAGCTTCAAAGGAGAGGATTCGGCTCTCTTGTCGACGAGTCGACCCTGTTGCTCGCATTTTCGATCGCATTCGCATTGAAAGAAGGCGATATAATGTCCAAGGTCCAAATGCATTGTGGCACCATGATGGTCAGCATGGTGCGTGCAGGACATTTGTAAGAACTTACTTTGAACTGCTCCAATAGGTCTTATCCGCTGGCGTATCGTGGTCCATGGCTTCATCGACGGATATTCTCGATTGGTCACAGGCCTTCAAGCAAGTGATAATAACCGCGGTGCAACAGTCCTTAACCTTTTCCTAAAGTCTTCCGTATCATACGGTGTTCCTGCAAGGATCAGAGGCGACCATGGCGTGGAAAATAACTTAGTTGCTGCGTGGATGAGCGCAAATGTAGGGGAGAAGCGATACATCTGGGGAAGGCAAGAAATTGGCTAATTCTGCGCCCTCCAACTACCTCTCACCCCTCAGTTTCCAGGAGCATCCACAACATCCGCATTGAGCGACTTTGGGTGGATGTAAAGAATCAAGTGCTTCATACGTGGATTGCATTTTTCGAAAATCTCGAGATGCAGTGCGGTCTCAACATCAATGATCTCGACCACCTTTGGCTCCTTCATTACCTCTTCCTTCCCTTGATCAATGAGCAGCTTACAGTCTTCACTAACGCTTGGAATCACCACCCAATCACGATGAAGCACGGGCGAAACAGGGCGCCAGTGGACATGTTTGGATTTGACATGTTAGCTCTGGGCGTGCGAGGAAGCAGACTGCCACCAGTAGTCGAAGATTTATCTGATGAAGAGCTTGAGCTGCTTGGGTTGGATTGGGAGGAAATTGACGACACTGATATTGCTGCATACATCGACGACCGCCCTGAGCAATCAAACGAAGTCGAAGTCATACCGCCGCCCCGGCCAGCAACAGCTTCAAGACTCGAGAATGAGCTGGAAAATTTGATTATCAGAGCTAAAGCGATTGGGTGGGATCATTATAACTTATGGCACCAGGGATTAATTGCTCTTAACAATAGATACTCTAGGAGACGCTGAACCAATCGCATAGTATTCCCTTCCCCGATGGAACAACCATTTGCTCAACCGGTCAATAAATGTTTTTGCATGCTGATGTCAGCGACCTCGCAGCGCGGTCACTCGGGACACCGGATCACCGAGTCACGTGACCTTTTTCTCCCGAGATTTCTTTGAGGTCCCTTCTCCCGTCTGGCCCTCCTGCTTACTGCCCTCCCCTCTCTCTTTCTTTTTTTCGTGAGAGCAATACGCGAACCAATCTGCGCCAGCCCACTGGCCCAGGGCGGGAAGCCAACTGCCCACTCACTGAGACAAATTCCAGGGCTCACAGACGCTTCTACCCCCGCCACAAGCGCGTCGATTGGGAGCGCGACCTCCTGCCCCAAAGGTCTCGTCTCGCATTCGAGACACAATGCCGCCGCGCGCTGCTAGAAAAACAGATGGCTCTGCTGCCTCGAAAATCAAGAATGCGCCTTCGAAAGGGTTGAGCCCTCAAAGCAAGGCTAGAGGAAACGCGGCTGATTTTATTGAGAAGGCGCAAGGGGTTGTCGAGAAGGCTCGAGGGACCAAGCGACCTCGCGAGGACGTGCCAGAGACATTGGCGCGAGTTTCGCATGAGGAAGAGGAACGGGCAGGGGACCTCGACAAGCTTTTGGATGGGGTTACTCAAGAACTCGACCCTCAGTTCGTCCAGCAGTGCAGCATCAACGTCGAGACGCTCCTAGAAGGCTATGTTGCTAATCGACCCGAGACGGAAAAGAGAGCGGCTGCTCTCGAGGCCAAGGCTGGGCTCGAAACGCTGCTATCCTTTGAAGACCAGATAGAACACTGGCATCTCTTAGGCGAATCAAGGCATGTCTGCCTAGCTTTCCTTTTCGAAGCCCCTTCATCTAACACTCTGGCTTCGATAGATCAAGCGGTCAAAAGCCCTCGTCCTTCAATTTCACAAATGCACCCGCTGCTAGCCCCGAAAGCAATCGCAAGCCTCTGAGCCGCACGCAGCCTACTGCTGAAGCTCTGGAGCCCAAAACGGCAAAGGGCGTCCTCCAAGCCTTTGACTTGCTAGCTCCCGCCTCCGCGAACAAGGGCAAGCAGCCCCCCCCATCCACAACCTCGACGCAGCGATCCAGAAACACTCCCCATCCCTTCGATGTCTCCGCCAAAAAGACCTCCCCGAAACCCACCACAGTCTCCGAGCTGTCAGCCAAGCTTCGGGCTGAGGCAAAAACGGCTTCAAGCAAACCTGCCAAGGAAGCCGGCTCCGAAGGAGAAGGCAGTGAAGCAAAGCCAGGAGGAGGAAAGAAGGGAGCAGCGAGGAAGGGGAAGGGGAAGGCAGGCGGAACAGACACATTCCGCAACTACAATAAGACGAAGAACGGCGGAGTCAAGGAGCCCGAAGCAGCCTCTTCGGGCAGCTGGTCGTAAGTTCTCCCAGTGCTGCATATGCGCCAAGCTAACTAGAGTTAAAGCGGCCCTAGCTTACTTTATTCTGCCAACTCCTGCCTTTTGGCGGAGTCGACGCCCTTGCCCAGCCAATCAACGTCCGCTCCAGCTCGCCCCAGCCCATCGTCGCCCACCGCCCCAGCCAATCCCTTGCCCGCCGCCCTGTCTTCTCTTGAATGGAACAACGCTCCTTACTCTCTTGGCTTTGTCAAGGACTCGGCATCCCGCTTCGCCCCTTTAATCCACCAGGATCGCTTTCGATTCAAGGACGCCATCAAACAAACCCTAAGGAGCCCAAGACAAGACCAGCAACCGCCCAGCAAGAAGACCAAACTAAGCTCGCCGGAAGCATCGGAAGCCCAGACGCCTGTGAAGAAGAAGAAGAACGGAAAGCGAGCAGGAAAATCTCATAGGGAGAGGATTGCTTCTGGCCTCACTGTTGGGCAGTGGCGCTATGTCCTGGTGATGCGGAATACAGCTTTCATGCAGGCTGAAGGAACGAAGGGCTTTTCTCTCCAGCACGACGGGCTATTCGCAAGCACAGGCTGGCAAGGCCTAGCTTTGCCCGATAAAGCCAAGAAGCAAGTCTTGAAGGCTTATGAAAATAAAAAGATCGGAGAGCTACTTATAAATTTTGCCCGCGCGCACTAGTAAGTCGTCTCTTTCAGCACTCTTGCCTTTCTTCCAAAACTTACCACCTCACTCTCTAAAAGCATTCCCCGGTGCCCCCTCTTCCTCGTTGATGCTATGAGGCGGATCTTTTTTTACAGAACGAAGCAGCAGCTTTGGCTGAAGCTGCTTGGACCAAAACTTTACGCTATGGCGAAGAAGCTGCTGGTTGCAGAGGTTTGTGAGCGGGAACGTAGGGCCCAGGATGCGGACAACAGCAGGGGGAAGCACTATGCGACTATTTTTGGGTGGAACAAACCATTCTCCTCCGTGAGTCTTTGCATTTATTTACCCTCCCGCCTTTCAAGGTAGACCAACATATTCTGACTATCTACTCCAGTGGCCCACCCTCACCGCCCTGCACCAAGCCCTCCTGAAAGAGTTCGAGGAATTTGCCTCCAGCGAAGAGTTCATTCGCCTTGTGTATGCTCGTTTTCTTTGCCAAATCGGCTAGGCTCCTGACTTGCTTTTTCGCCAGCATTTGGATCAACTCAGTCCTTGTGGACTCCTTTCCTGGAGTGGCTGTGAGGTATCAGAACATTGCAGATGAATGGAAGAAAAAATCCAATGGGGCCATCCAGTTTCCTTTCGGCTGCTATCACAACTTCTGCTGGAATGCCTGCTTTGAGGGCCAGCCAAGGGTTCAATGCCAGCCCCATACAGACCACAAGAACGTTGTTGGCGTGTGCATTGTTGTGGTTTACGAAGCACCTGAAGCCAATTTTGACCACAAGACTCGATCCTGGCTTGTCATCTGGGATGCAGGCGTCATCGTCGAAGCGCCGCCTTGGACCGCTTTGGTATATCCTTCCTCCCTTTTCCTTCATTTCAACATAGATATACAAGGCACGTCTCTATAACAACTCCGAGCAGCTCTGAAGCTAACTTCCCCTTGCCCTTAGATATCAAGATTTTAACACTAGATTCCGAAGATACTCCCTCCTCAGAGGAGCGGGAGAAGTGGGAGAAAGCAAGCATCGCAGGACGTGGAAGCATGGTATTTTTCAACCAAGCTTCCATGTTTCATCTTGAAACCGGTGAAGTTACTCTGAAGAAAGCAGAGGCCTCAAAACTCGCTCACACAAGAGACGTTGCCTCTGATCTACCCCTCCTTTTCCCGCCCTCTTGCATTCCGGACATGGCCTCTGACGACACTACCACTCACGGCGACGCCCAGGGAAAGCCCTAGAATAGTTTTTTTTGTAACTTAGTGCCCAATTTAATGCTCTGGTTTTGACTCGCAGCATTGCAGAAAGGAATTGAGGAGCTTAACAAAACATCTAGCAAAGGCACTATTTGACAGACATCTGGATGATACCCCGAAAATATCGACAGCCCTCAAATGCAATTTTGCGCTGGGGTCAGATGTCCTGGGAACTCAACCCACGAAATGTTTGTGGGATACCTAAGCGAGTTGGCGGAGGACTGCGTGCTGCAATGGTGGGGGACTGCAGATCTGTAACCTGGCCACTGCAGATCGGCCTGCTGATCAATGCAACCTCGAGCAACTGCAACCTGGCTATCTTAAATTGGCTTATCCGATTTGATCGCAATGCAAGCCTGGGTAACCGACGTTGGGGCTGGAGGGACCTGCGACCTTGGTTTGTCGCTGGCGTGACGTTGCGCAAGTGCGACCTGGAACGTCAACGTAATTTGTCCAGGGCAGACAGTCATA
>ML208599.1:26315-37051 GCA_004369065.1 Pluteus cervinus
TGCGGTTGTTGGTCAGCTCATGCTACCATAAAATGTTCGTTGGTGGCAACAATGTCCATTTCATGCTAATAGTGTAATCTATTAGGTGTGAATCCTGTATCGACCGCCTCTTCACGTTGGGACCTGCCGGGTGCCCTATCCCTGGTTGCGGCAAGAACCTGCGAAAGCTGGCTTTTACGCCCCAAACATTCGAAGACTTGGGAGTGGAGAAAGAAGTTGCCGTCAGGCGACGGATCGCGAGAGAGTATGGACCTACCTTTGTTCAGTAACACTCATGATAATCACATTCCACAGGTTCAACAAGAGGCGAGAAGAATTCCGTGATCTGAGATCTTATAATGATTACCTCGAGGAAGTGGAGGACATTAGTGCGTACCCATGACTCGGTCTCCCCTCCTCTTCTAATTGCCACATTCTCCCCACTTTGCAGCATTCAATCTAATAAATGATATTGACCTCCCTAACACCGAAGCACGCATACAAAGGAATCGTGCGGAAAACACGGCCTCGATTGAACTAAACAACCAGCGGGAAGAGTTATACGCCCAATCACTAAAAGAACAGGAAGATGCTGATCGGCGCGAACGTGAGCATCGAGCAGACGAACTCCGACGAGAGGAGGAAACGGAACGAGCGGAACGCGAGAAGGGCAAACGTGAAATTATCGACAAACTGGAGACCAGCCATAAAGATGCGTTTAAAGTCGTCGCAAAATCTCGAGCCAGTGCCCTGAAGCGTGCATCTGCTCGCACAACATCTACGCAAACTCAAAGCAATGCGAAGTTGCTACGGTCTCGTGCTGCTCAGAGCACAATTGTGCCAGACGTGCCTCACGTGCCATTCACAGATAATTACTCCGCCTATGAGGACAAGTTCTCGCTGAAAGTCGGAGGATACAGCGACTTTATGAGTGAAGCGGTACGCAAAGACAGGGAGGGTATAATGCGTGGCGGAGGCTACAAAGTCGAAGAAGCCTGGGAGCGCGCAATACGGTGCGGTGTCGCAAGTCTGGACCTACCGCCTTTATCAGAGTCTATAGATGTTGACATACTTATGAACCCTGCATGAGCATTAATTGCTAGACTATAATATAATTACATCCTATTTTAATTTAGGTTTCAGCAAACCCGTGTACTCGCAACCGTCTTCCGCTGCAATTTCTCTGCCTCTGTCCATGGCCGACTCAGTGGAAAAACGAGTAATTGATATTGCGTATATTTCCTAGAGAGGGCGTCAGGGAGATGATAACCACATCATATCTGAGATTGCCTCACTCTAGCTGTTTAGGCCGGAGCCGGAAATGTTTAAGGACCTCTGACGGCTGAAGTTCCTTCTCCTTGTTCAAGGGTCCTCGCAGGATATTGATTTGCTGAAGTGCATTCCTTTCAGTCGAACTGGACGTCTCTTCTTGAACCGGCGAACCTGTCGCAGTAGTCATTTCCATTGCCGCCTTCCGTATCTTCGCGCCTACACGACTATACTGCTATTAATTCCATCCTAAGTGGACGTAAGAAAGACGTACTAGGATGAATCGAATATTAAGAGATTGACGGTACCATCCCGTTCGAGTTCATAACCGACAATTGCTTGAGAATGACCCTTTCGTTGTAGGATGAGAGGCATCTGGTCGGTCACGGAGACAGGATTCGCCCCATGAAGTACGTTGTTGATGTTGGCGCTTGTCTGAGCCTCCCCGCGAAAGTATCTGACGACCCAGTCTGTCAAAGGCTTGCTCTTGGAACCTATGTGATGTCAACAACGGAGGAGGCAGTAAACCACCATACATACCATCGGGTTGCTTCTTAAAGTCGAAGTCCATGAGCTGGGCACTATGTCATGAATACTGCGGTTCAGAATCGGGAAGGACGACCAACTTACGGGATCCCGATGTAGGTATATGCCACCCATAGATCTGTCCGCACATTGGTATGGCACGGGGATGAAGAGAATCGGATTACCTGAAGTCCCTATCCACCTTCTCGATCCAGCTATTTTGCCTAAGTCTGCGGCTGCTTCGGGGTCAAAACCTAGTGGATTGAATATGTGAGCGTTGGTAAGGCTATACGTAGGTGGCCATACCATCACTCCAAGCAGCTTCTATCCACGCTTGGAGGTTTCGTACACTGGGGGGTAAAGGGTTCTCGAGCATAGATCGGTACTGCAGTTGAGAAGACTGCCGCGTGAGAGCAGTACACGCCACTAGGAAGTTTCGATAGCTGAAGCCAGTGAGTAACGGGTTGAAACTCGAGAAAGTGTACACACCCGCAGCCCCAACCAACATCCCAAGGTTGTTTCGAGATGTGTGTGGTGCTTTCATGGCAAAGTACTGCGCGGGAGGTAACACCCTTTGCGTTGGACTTCAACAAGTGATGTCTGAGGAACGTAATGAGACCTGTGTTGGACGTGAATGGCGAGAAGATTTGAGTCGCGAAACTCGGACCTGGAGTGAAATTGTTGGGAGGGGTCGTGTGGTGGCCGGTATCCCAGTATTCGTCGGTCTCAGGAACAAACCGAAATTGCTTCATGTCCAAGTTCTTGAACGTCCTACGCTTCGGTGGGCCGGCCTTGGGGGTCCTGCGGGGTTGTTCTGCACGAGCTTGGATGCGAGTATCTTCCTGAAGATGGGTTTCGTAGTGGGCCTGGCGCTGAGCCAAGGAGTGTGGGCCGAGATTGACAGCGCAGAACGCGCACGTCATGCTGACCTCGACGGTTTCCATGAGACGCGATGCGCACGCCGCAGAGGCACTGCGGACCATGACCTAGAGCAAGTCATGTGCAGACTACGTAATCCCTGCTCTTACCCTCGACGCGCGTCCAAGCGTCCATCGACCCCAACTCGACTACACCTACGATGTCAAGGTCCTACGATCGAGGCAAGTGTTCTGTGTATCACAAGTTTCATAATAATCAATCCTGGTCTAGCCCTCACCGTTTTCTCTCCCGATGGCCATCTTTTCCAGGTCAGGACGCGCTCATTCTAACATTGGCGAGCATACATTGACGCGTTGATAGGTAGAGTACGCTCTGGAAGCCGTAAGGAAAGGGACATGTGCTGTGAGTCTACATATCATTGGGTCACAGTGTATTGACTTCGATCCTGTTAGGTTGGCGTAAGAGGAAAGGACGTCGTCGTCCTTGGTGTCGAGAAGAAATCCATCTTGCAACTGCAAGACCCCCGAACAGTCCGCAAGGTCGTGATGCTCGATGACCACGTCTGTCTCGCATTTGCTGGTATGCTCCCTCACATCCCGTTGATATCTCCTGACGCCCCCTCAGGTCTGACCGCCGATGGGCGTGTCCTAATAGATAAAGCACGAATTGAATGCCAAAGCCATCGTCTAACAGTAGAAGATCCTGTTACTGTGGAATACATCACACGCTTCATTGCTGGAATTCAACAGGTGAGTTATGTCTTCCCATGCCCCCTCCTGCTGCCTCATATCCCTTTCCAGCGTTACACACAATCTGGAGGTGTTCGACCATTCGGTATTTCCACTCTCATTGTCGGCTTTGACCCACACGATAGTCGACCGCGGCTGTATCAGACAGAGCCCAGCGGTATTTATAGTGCTTGGAAGGTTCGCCGCCCACTTAAAAGTCTTTCGCATGCTGATCTCATCATTAGGCCAATGCTATCGGGCGTTCTTCGAAAACTGTTCGAGAGTTTCTCGAGAAGAATCATAGAGATGATTTGACTCGTGAAGAAAGTATAAAATTGACGATCAAGAGTCTCTTGGAAGTCGTACAAACCGGTGCTAAAAACATTGAAATCAGTGTGATGGAAAGCTATGGCAAAGTGACGGTACGTCTTTCGGACAGAGATTTGATTTCCCTTGACGGCTGTTTTAGAACCTAGAACTGGCAGAGATCGAGGCAATAGTGACAGAAATCGAGCGCGAGAAGGAAGCAGGTGAGTTGAGTCGCTATTCTCCAAATGGACAGTTTGTAAACAGTCGATTCAGAGGCGGAGAGGAAACGTTCACGGTTGGCAGCAACTGCAGCCGGACAGGCTGCCATGGCTGCACGGGCACCGGAGGCAGACACATAACCATCGTCGTCTCACTCCAAGAAATTGTACTTATACAAATACAAAATTTGATGGCCACCTTCAATCGTGCAAAAAAAAATTGGTCTATTGCGAAACAAGAACCTGCATTTCTGTTTCCTATGATCAACGATAGCCTCTCTCCTCCAGCCACTTCCGAACGTCTTGCTTTTGAAGCAGTCGACTTGGTCTCGTGGTTTCCTCAGGTGTCCGTTCTCGATATAGGCGCATGATGTATCCACATACACTCCATACATCTTCCCAAGGAGCATCAAATAGCTCCCACCAACGATCAGGAGATGACGAGGGCAATGGGATTTGAAGATGACGAACAGTTAACAAGATTGCGGCACTGACAATAGAGGGCATTTGATACAGTGCATATACCGGGGTTTGTAGCCTGGGAACCATGCTTCCGTCAGATCCCTCATCAAAGTGAAGAATGAATCACCCACCCGTCATTTAAGTAACCCCAGGCCCGGTTGCAAACTTCGGGATCCGATGCAAGGCCCAGTAGACGTAGATAATTCACCAGAGTTCCATATGGAAGGACAACTTGGGTGTTGAAGCCGAGGCGTTTGAGAAGTTGCATTTCGCCGACCACGACCGCGTCCTTGAGCTCATAGAACGTGTTGCCAAAGTAGGACATCGGTGCATATCTAAAATCGTCGCCTGCCTTTCCAGCTGATGTATGTGAGATTCGCTGCAGTAGCAGGTCGTAGACGTTGATAAGGTCTCGCATCCGTATGGGGCACTCTTCGAGTTTCGACGCTAGGTACAGCGCACCCATCCCCATATGCTGCAATGGCAAGATGAAGCAGACGTTTACAAGCGAGTGGCTCTGAACTAACCCCAATTCCAAACGCCTTCATAGAAGATACGTACCAGAACCGCTGGAAGAGGATCTGGGCCGTAGCAAGGGCGACCTGCTTTCTCATTTGCGCAACTCAGCACGAATCTCGAGTTGGAACTTCTGACGTACTGTTTGAGGAGAACCCCGGCCTGGTTTATGAGTTTACATCCATACTCTCGCAAGTCTTCTTCTAGGTCTTTTGGAATCCCATCTTCGTTTGAAGGCGTTTTTTCGATTTGCTTTGCAGAGGCGAGAGGGTACGACATTCAAGTCAGATGGCGGCGTGACTTGTTTGGTAGCACTGCTGTTTTCCACTTACCACATCTCGTCCGCGTAGTCCAGCTTTCCACTTAAACATGGCTAGTCTTCCTCCAAGACCAATACAGGCACAGCCAGAGCGTGAAGAGAGAAGGTATGATGACCGTGAACGGCATAACACTGCTCGTCCTATGGCTCCCGTTCGCTACAACCGGCCTGATGGCTATGTTCCCTCACCCTCGCGAGGTCGTGGGTCTTCTGGTGATACCTATGTT
The DNA here is from genome assembly GCA_004369065.1 of Pluteus cervinus. Classification (NCBI taxonomy): domain Eukaryota; kingdom Fungi; phylum Basidiomycota; class Agaricomycetes; order Agaricales; family Pluteaceae; genus Pluteus; species Pluteus cervinus. The sequence continues at coordinate 31,747 of ML208599.1, forward strand.
CCCGGGAGGTATGATAGTAGGCGAGACTCAGACTACAGACGTGGTGATGACCGGTATCGAGGAAGAGAAAGAGATACGCGAGACCATGCCAGGTCGAGAGAGCGGGACAGAGAACGGGACGGAGACAGACGTACTAGAGACTCGCGCCCACCGCCTCGCTCGCGCGACGATAACCGGGATAGAGGACATCGAATGTTCGAACGGGATAGACATGCGTTTCGTCGTCCTTACGAACCCAGACAACGGGGCAGTCGTTCACCACAGAGACGAGGTGCGTATTCACGCTGTCTTTCACCGCATCTAGCATTCAAACACACCAACCCGAAGATCATGATGACAGCAACAGGGAATCACCGCGTTCACCAAAACGAAGGAGTCCTCTGGCCGTAGCGGGTCCATCTCACTCGCGTAGTCCTTCTCCATCCAACAAAAGACTCAAAGTCGACCCTCAACCTCCCACAGAGGAAAACGCTTCATCATCTATTGCACCAAACGAACCACTTGGGGCTCCTCAGCTAGAGGCAATGAGACAGGACCAATCATCCGAGCCTATTATAGAAAAACCGCACGACTCTTCCTTGGAGCATACATCCCGCCCAGAACAAGTACCACAAGTACCACACAGCATGGAACACGTACCAACAATTACCGTCATATCTGAACCGCAGGAGGTGATTGTGTCCCGATCTTCGGACCCACCTCGATCCCCAGACGAAAGGGCACCGCCAAGTGAGGGAATCCCAGAGAAAGCCTCTGAATCTCACCAAGAGAGACCCGCCCAAGCCCAGACGCAATCTCCAATTCCATCAATACCGGACACCGAGAAGGATGCTCAAGGCGATGTCAAGATGCAGGACCGTTCCCATTCACCACAACGGTATCCGAAATCCAGAACAACCATCCCTCCTTCCCGCGGTACTCCTCATTCTTACTCAGTGCCCAAGTCCCCGCCCAGAGGCCCTCGAGGAGTTAAGCCACAGACCCTGATAGCCTCCTCACTCCCACAGTACACCCCAACCGGCCCCCGCGGAAGGCGTCCATACCAACCGGCTGCCCCTTCGGAGCCACAGCAAGATACTTCCGCTCAGCGCGTTCAAGAAACTGAACCAGAATACAAGATCCCTCTCGTCGGCGGAAAGGCTCGCACTTGGTTTGATCCCGACCCAGAGGTATGCTCCTTCTCCTGATGGCCGCTGACGACTGACCGAATCTGAACAGATCAAGCGCACCCAACAACGCATATATTACCTTGCAGAAAAGCACTCTGAGCTTTCTCGGGACCTTCGGAGGGCCATGCACGAACTCGACATGTCGACCATTGACCTCCATGCTGCAGAATGTCGGCGAAAATATGCTGAGCAGCAAATGGATCGTGCACGAAATGGTATCCTAGCGATGGACGAAGTCCCCACTACCATGTCCTAGCATCATCGCCGACTGCGGGTTTATAATCTACTTTGATATTGGGACACATTCTATGTGGGTCTGTCGGGGATCCATGGGCAATGCACAGTAAAATCCGTGTTTCTGTCTTGTTATGAGCTTGCGTCAGCATGCAGGAATTGTTACACACGAACCTGCATAGCTTCGAACATTTCCGTGCAGTGCATTTGTAGCTAAGTAAAGAGATATCAGAGCAATCAGCGTGATAGCGATGCTCTACCCACCACCAAACACTCCCGAACGTTTCCCTCTCCTTCCCGACAGACTTCTGACTGGGGTGTTTCTTTACTTCCTTGAAGTGTATAGCGCGACTTGGGGGCTTTCTAGAAAATGGTTTCAGCCAGGCCAGAATATCGAACAAGGTCGGGACCAACCGCAACAAATGTATCAAGGCAAGCTTGGGGTGTGGATGAGCCTAAAGGCGAGCTTTTCTTTGCGGGCAGGGAACTGAGAGCCATGCCAGATCAAACTCGGACACGGCGAAGGAGATCGTCGATGATGTCATTGTCGTCGTTGTGTAAGAGATAAACACGTGATAATTCAAGGGTACAAATTTTTTGGTTGAAAGTTTAAGTTATCTACGGACAAAAGCCTGAACGACTATCTGCATGCAGTTGGAGCCCGCAGCTAGTCAGACTAGCATTTGAAAACTGCTATGTTCCACGATCTGCGAGGCGGCCACCTGGAAGCTTGTCGTCGCTGAGGAGGGCTTTAGCGACGCTTGTTTAGGACCTGATTGAGATACGCACATGGTCAATCCAACCATCGGTGCTCCGATGTTCTCAGAAACCTGGAGGACGTTAGCAAAAATAAGATCCATAGATCGAAAGATGCCAACCTCTGCAAGCATTTTGGCATTGTTGTAGTGTGTCACCTGAAAATAACATTTAGAAGATACTATGAGGATGGCCGCTCGACGTACGGCCTGGACAATCGCCCGTGCTCTTTTAGCAGGATCTCCTGACTGTTCCGTATCTTAGTACCTATGCGTGAAAGAAGATAAGAAGAGCCTACGTGGAAGATACCGGACCCAACGAAGACTGGGATAGTTTGAGCACAACTTCTCCAACGAGGAAAGGCCTACATACCTCCATCACAACCAAGCTGCATCATCAACGCGGCATCGGCTGAAACCGCGTCAAGTCAATAACCCCAGACCCAGGATTGTAAGCAGCCCACTGACCTGGAGTAGCGATACCCCCAGCCGCAAAGTTAACAACAGGAAGGCGTTTCAAGCGTGCAGTCTCCTTGAGCAGATGGAATGGGGCTTGCATTTCTTTTGCAAACGCATAGAGTTCCTCTTCATTCATGACGCTTGCCCTTCGGATATCAGCCATGACAGCTCGCGAATGTCTAACTGCTTCGACGACATTTCCTGTACCTGCTTCACCTTTGGTACGGATGAAGGCAGCACCCTCGGAGATGCGACGAAGGGCCTCGCCTAGATTACGAGCACCACAGACAAAGGGAACTTTGAAGGGGTGCTTATTGATGTGGTGCTCGTTATCTGCTGGTGTCAAGACCTCGGACTCATCGATGTAATCCACTCCGATGGACTGGAGGATCTGCAACCAGTGTTAAGAGACATCCTGGGATGGCACTGGGGACGTACCTGAGCTTCAACGAAATGGCCAATTCGTACTTTGGCCATGACCGGAATTGTTACAGCTTCGACAATTTGTTTGATCATATGGGGGTCGCTCTGAAACGAGTGAAGTCTTCTTCGGGAAGGGGTGAAACGAGCTTACCATACGTGCAACACCGCCTAGAGGAAAATTTCAGCAAACGCACGATGACATACTCCGTTGCAAACCTTCTGCCCTGATATCCGCAGGCACTCGTTCCAAGGCCATGACTGCACATGCGCCAGCCTCCTCTGCAATCCTTGCCTATGAATAGTAGTCTTGGATCTGCATGAAAGTATAACCCAGCTTGACGGGGCACACGTACTTGTTCTACATTGGTTACGTCCATAATGACACCCCCCTCAAGAGTAGTCGATGTCACTGAGCCTGCAGATTGTCACTGAAACTTGTATCCGCATACCTTGAGCATCTGTGCCAATCCCGATTTAACCTGGTGGATTACTCGTTAATACCGTTGATGTCGATGCAACAACGTCATACTCCGAAAGTTCCAGGACCGCCGCCTTCGATCTGGGTCGAGCGAGTCGGAGCAGCAAGGGCGCTGACATTCCCAGCACTGTGTGGAATCGAGGGAGCCTGTACCGAGGGCGTCGTCATTTTTCCAGTAAAAGCGATAGGGAGGCTGATGAGATTAGGACTTTGGAAATTTGACCAGGCGATCGATTCCATCAGATGCCGGAAACCTAACCCTACGCTCAGTATCGGAGCATGTGGTCGTGATGAATTGATAGTGGTACTTTTTGAGCTTTCGATTCTATGACATGCAAGGGGGCGAAAGAATGGACATGGGACGAGGGTACTTGTATATGCAGCAGGAGATTAGTGTCTATGGGGTATCGTGGCTGCCACAATGGCGACAACAGCGGAGTCAAAAGCCTTTCTTGATGAGCCACTCCATAACGTGGTTCTTCCAGTGTCCGCCCGAAACCACAAGGTGCCTGTCCCGGGTGACCTGAATTTTTACGCGGGCAGCCTCGGGTGATGCTGCATCGAACAACGTGCTGCTCAGATCCTTTGCGAGTGCCTAGGTGTGTACATCACAGTCAGAATGCACCTTGACTAGACTGGGTTGTACGTACAGCTGCATTTCCGTCTACATTCCTGACTAGGACAAGATAGCGTGTTCCACCATTGCGGATGTCGGTGTAGACGGGGAGGCTTCCTTGTGAGTTGCGTGGCACAAAATACGGGTGGGTTGCTGCAGCACTAATGCTGCGCGTTAGATTTGCTGCGCGTGTGAGGTGTCGCGCATTTGCAAGCCGGGGGAGCGAGAACAGGAGGGAGGTCATGGTGCGAACAAGGGCGCTGTTGGGATGCTGGCGCTGTGATGGGAAGCTGTGAGAGCCAAGTGATCGCTCCGTCGTCCCTTGGCTTCGCTTTTCACGGTCAGTGCGCGTCCCACCAGCTCAAACACAGGTCCTGTGCCAGTGCCGAGACGCACATCACAGGAGAACAATATGTGGCACGCGCGTGGCAAAGATATCGGACAACGCGAGCTTGGTTGTCACCACGATCTGGTTCGATGGCTGACTACCGACGCTCTCTAAATTACCCATGCGGCATCTGGGTAACTGTGGTGAAAGAAGCCTTATGTAGCTAGGGCGGGTCTTGTCCATGCTTATCCGACTCGGTTCTGCCAGTCTCACCTCAGACCGATATAAGACTCCAAGTATGTGCTCCGTCATTTTTCTTCCCTTCCCCAAGCCCCTCGATGCCCAGCTGTCCCTCCTCGTCTCGTTGCCCTCCTCTGCCCGACTTGCCCCTCTGTACCTTCAATTCCTACCAAGTCCCAACGAGCCCGCACCTGTTCATCGCCCACCAGGACTTGGCCGCATCTCCGTCCTCCAGCCAGGGCTTGAGGTCCCTGCCTCCTCCAACACACCACTGGGATGCCCTTTCGCTCCCACCCTTATCTCACAGCGGACCACGAATGAGCAGGGAGATCCCATACCCGTTCCTAACACATTCCCAACGTGCGAACCACTCAAGCGTTGACACAGCCGTCCTTCACTAATTTTATCCTCACAGTTCCACCATCTCCTTCGGGTACCTCGTCGACGTCAAGTGATGCACCATCACTCCCTTCTCCCTATCCGCAGTCCACCCACGTCATATGCAATGCTATGACGACCTTTCTCGGACAAAATCGAGGTCGACGTTGCAGGTGCTAGCCGAGGTTCCCAGATCATAAAAGTGACGTTGCAGAGCTAGCCGAG
>ML208600.1:19834-36692 GCA_004369065.1 Pluteus cervinus
GGGCCAAGAAGTCGGATTGGACTTCATATAGCTTCATACGTAGACTGAGGGTGCAAGAGATGCAGTTAATACGTTGCAGAAACCCGCCGCGATGTTTCAACTTCGAGAATATGCAGCCAAGGCTCGCCTCCATCTTTTCGCCATGAAAATACATGGCCAAAACACGACGAGACAACTGTACGCATCTTTTACGTGGTCAAAACGGGGCTCAGGTTTTGACGGTGAGAATACGTGGTTGGTATTTGCAGTTTTGCCAGCATAACTCCGAGTTGGTATTTTATGGGAAAGTGCAGTGACGTCTTCTAACTTAAAGCTGATCGATGTCCTCGTCTTCAACATCTATTTTCCTCCCATGGAGACGTCGACGAGCGCTCGATTTGTGAGCTTTTTCCATCGGAACTTTCCCCATTCTCCTATCCGAGTTATAGTAACATACTACACTCATTGAGGCTGGCAGCGACTATTTCCAATATTCCTCCTCGGACTCCCCTCTGTCCCTTTCGATTCGGTAGAATGCCAGATGGTCAGATATACAAAATTTGTCCCTCAGGTGCATCCTTCTCGTCTTACCACTGTCGACCCACCCTCGACAGCATCCATAGTCCCGAGCTTATCCAGTGAGATCGAGGCCACTCGCAATTCAAGGAATTTAGACAAGTCGGCGAATGAATCAGAGATTTGGGGGAGATAACCGTGAATCATCTGTTACGCACCCATAACTCCTGGTGGCGGATCCCTCCGCCTTATAAGACGCGTCTGCCTTCCCAAATCAGGCCATCCTCCCCCTCCTTCAGGTCGTCTCTCCCCGACCTCGAATTCCAGATATCCCACTCGAATTCGTCAGATCGGTAACACCAGCATTACCGAATGCCCGACCAACAGGACCAAGACGATTCAAAGACGGGAATTTGAACGAAGTTGCCACACATGATCCTATATCATAACAGCTCACCCGTCGGTAGCGACGTCTTCACCCCGAATCCAACCCAGGCTCCACTCGAACCACCACGACCAGGCCTAGTTGTAGTTGTATGCTGCAGGACATTGAACACCACATCCAATACCATTATAAGGTCTGTATGGTGCATATGAAGTGAATAGGACAGGAACACGTGGGCGGCGTCGATGGGAGGCGACAAAAACACGCCAAGTGGGTGCAACGAGCGTCTACGAACAGATCCTTAGTCATGACTAACGAAACGGATACAATACAATGACTTACCTTCCAGGAAATTAGCGCCTTTCGTCACCCCAGTGAGACTGGCAATGTGCGAAACATTGACAAGCGGAGATGAAGGGGCACGTTCACTCAGCTGTGCTGTCACGAATCGCCAAACATGTGGAATAAGGCTCGTCGAGCAATGGCAAGTATATCCCTTCTTGACGACTTGCAATGGATTGACAACGGCACGTCGAGGCATCACCGCCCTATCCGAGTCCAATCGATAAATTGATAAAATGTTAGATCAATACTTACGGTAACGTGCCATTCCAAGAGTCGCAGTTACAATCGCATGAATCCACCGCCTTCTAACCTTCTTCTTTCTTCAAAACATATTCAACTCTTCAGACGACCGACTTAATATCGATAAACTCCAGCCGATCTTCCTCATCTCGTAATTCTTCGACAATGGCGCACCTATTCTTCCTCGAGTGGGAAGAGGGTTAGCATTTGTAGACAGAGACGCCTGACCAGGGTTCGTTGTCTTATCGTCGTGGGGGCGGACGAAAGTTCGATTCCAGGCTCTCCGATCGTCAAAACTCCTAGACGTGTCAGGAATCAGGATTGTTGAATCAAGGACGACGCTCTCGACTTCATTCACAAGAACAGATCTGGGACTACGTATGCTTTCTGGAATGGGTCGATGGTGATGAAGCGAGAGGTGGTGTACATACCCGAGGACAGCGTCAACAGGAACACTGATAGGCACTGGCCTTCGAGCCGTCCTGTGCTTGTGAATGTTGAGTAAAAGGATTTGAATAAAGTAGAAGACCAGAAAACCAGAGAGAAATGCCCAGCGAACCCAACTTTGCGAGACAGTAGTAGGCGTGATCGATTGATCTCTCCTGTCATACCTTACCGGTTCGAGATGGCTGGAAAAGCTGATGGGGCCAGAGCCCACAGAGAGAAGAAGGGAGCTGTTTACCCTAACGGGAACTGGGCAACAAGGAGAATCCTCATACGTTTGTGAAAGTGAGGGTTCACCGGCATTCTCCAATGCCCTAGACAACGTCGCTGAACTGGTGAGGACCGTAGTTACCGGCACCTCCATGTGAAAGACGCCGATTGGTCCAGAGTGTGAACTTTTGTTACCGCTAGCCAATCAGTGTTGTACTGTCACCACTGTGGCTGGTGTCCTAAATCCGTCCCTGCCGGCAAAAGGCGAGCTGAGGGTGTTTTTCAGGCTTTCAGGTTCGGGAGACGGGACTGACTTATCACTTGGAAACTGGCCTTTCGTCATTCAAGAGCATTAAAATGGTTGGACTTCAAAGGTCCTCGTCTTTCTTTGCCCCATATTCCAACCCTCTTGGATTTTCAAAGAGCAATCTTCTTCGATCTCGCTCTCCTCAACCGCACCTTAAATGGTGTGCAAACTTTTATCCAAACTAAGGCGCTATCTGCGTCGGAATCATGCGCCGGAAACTATGACCTCAAACACACCAACAGGTGGATTAACTGGCGTGAACCCGTGAGTTGTACCACAAAGTGGGTGGTACCTCTTTACTTACCCCTCTTTCTCTACCCCTTATAATACAGCACGGCCGGCGTTACGCTCAACGTTGCGCGCAATAGCACCGTCAAGCTTAAGGTGGTCAATAGTAAGTTGAGCTCACTGCCTCCTTTGTACGTACTCACCTTCCCATCCTTAATATATAGATTGGTATACGAACAACGGGACTGGATCTCAGAACGTCGAGAACGGCGATGGTGGTATGTCAAATAGTAAGCCTCTTTCAAGTTACTTCTGGTGGTTATCCTCGACTCACCTTTGGATCGTTCGACAAACAGATAACCCGACGTTTGTGCACGAAGGACAAGCCCAGAGTTCTCAGCAAGGATAATATGGTGCACTGCAGTAGCCATTGTCCCGTGCTAGGTCGTCGAGTACGCATCCTTGTCGTCTCAAGTGAGGGTGTCCAGATCGATATCGAGTGCACTGGTGAATAGAAAATGTATTCCCTATGACTGTCCGCCCTACACAAAATTAAGTTGACGCCGAGGTTGCACAACGCACAACGGCCAGGTCGCACAACACAAACTCCACTTGCTGAGGTTTCCCTGAAAGTCGCCCTTAATTCATCCCGGCGGGATTCCACGTGTCTGCCAAACGCGTCACCAGTCGCCTGATGTCCACCTACCCTCTCCGGCAGCTCCGACGGCAACTCCCCACATCTCGCATGACATTGACAACGATGGTGTGGTAGCTCATTCCGTCTGCCAAAGACACAGAAGGTCTCCAGTTCGAACCTGGATTGCTTGTTGTGATTCCTAGATTAACTTTGAGAAGATCACAGTCGTGCTTCATGGCTCCGCTTACGGTTATGATAAGGACAACCACGACGAGGATACAATCCCGATGGTCTTACCCTTGAGTCAATGACCAGACCGCAATCCCTCTCTCACAATGCGCGATGCACACGAGAATAACATGGAGGCCTTTTCCCTTCAAATCAAAGAAGGAGGCTGTACAATATCGAGGTCTAGAATGAATAGACGCCATTAGCACACCCGACTATAATCCAATCGACCCACTTACATCGGTTATTTGTTTTTGGTATAATACGGTGCTGAAGGTGGCATGCATCCCATTTTTGGAAATGGGCCCTCGGAAGGATTGGCGATCACCTGCACTACCACTGCGAGAGGAGCAACTCCCCTCGCTGCTGATGAATCATCGTTGCCCAGCCACACTATCGGGCTATCATTCCTATGCCCCGTCTCAAATCCCGCAAGAGCATCTGGACAATAGCATAGTTGGTTTGCGCACCTGTGTCACACATGTACATCCACATTGGCAGAAGGTCCCCAGTTCGAATCTGGGTTGTTCACTTTAAAACCATATGAGCAGAAGCTTTTGTGCGAGACTTACAGACTCTTTTCTTCACCAGCGTACTCCAGCGGACGTTATCTAACGCCCTATTGGAATTTGATTCTAAACACGCTTCCAACCTGTCCTGCTCGGACTCACCTCCGCATCTCTCACCGGAGCAATGGCGTAGTTGGCTGTCGCCGCATCTGTCTAACCCACAGAAAGTCCTGAGTTCGAACCTGGGTTGTTCCATATACCTGCAGTGTTTTCAGTTTTCTTGCTCTTGCTTTTGTTACGATAGGATCATCCGCTATCCAAGCACATCTTCAACCGAATGCAACTAAGACGACGAAATTCCATACATCGCATCAGAACAATGGCGTAGTTGGTTGTCGCATCTGTCTCATGTAAATTGAAAAAGGTGCCCGGTTCGAACCTGGGTTGTTCATTCAAGACGAGACTGTCGGAAAATGTTTTTTGAGAAGACTTGATGGCTCTGCTTACGTCTATTCTCCTCGTTCTATCACTCCCAACGCACAATCCCAACGCACAATGAAGCCGCTTTGCTTCCTCAGGACACGAGGTGGTACGATATCGTGTCGTCTAGAACGCATATACGCTGTTAGCACCCCAACTATACGCATAGGATCCAATCGACTCACTTACATCAATCCTCCTCCTCCTCCGCCCCCGCCTGCTCATCCAATTTACTCACCACTCCTTCACCCAACTCTCTCTCCTCCTTCAACGCCTCTTTCAACTTTTGCAATTGAACCACAATAGCCGTATTCACACCCTGTGCCCCAGTCGTACTTCTCGCTTGTAGATCATCGACAAACGTCCCTAGTCGCTTTTGAACCTTTTTGGCTGAGATGGGTGTTTGTGAGTTGGGTTGAATTCGAAGTGGTGGATGGAGTGGTGCATCCATCGAGCGAGAGCGATAGTTTTAGAGGTGAGGCCTGTGACGAACAACCCTGAACGAAATCACCATGACCGCAATCGGATTTGTTGCACGCGATTGAATTTCTTACGTAAGCTCGATCTGGCAGCTGCCGCAGAATGGGGTGACGACGACGAATCGTACGACTCAAAAAAAATCATTTTATAAAAAGACACTCCTTCAGACTCGTTCGTTTTTTTTTCTTTCGTTCTGTACAACCTTTTCTTTGTGATCGTTCACCTCGTCGTCGTTGTCGTCGTTGTTCTCGCCGACTTGCGTAATCACCATCGCCTAAACCATCGCCTTGAAACGCCGAAGGTCACCACTGACAACCCCGTTGAGATATCCGAATTGCCAGCTCATCTCAATCTAATACGCTTCAAAAACTTTGGTTGGCGCAGCACCACTTCCATCAGCAGGACCATTCCCACCAACCAACTCTTCCTCGCCATTCACATTCACACCCCCACACAATGGGCGTAACCAACTGGCTTGTCCTTTTCCTCACACACCCAAACGAATTCCGTACCCTCCTCCAATTCTACTTGTACCATGAACAAAAACGAGATATCCAAGCTACCCAAGAACATCCTACTTCTGGATGGGATCGTGCTTCCATGAGAAGATGTTGGGAGTTTTTAGATCAGACAAGTAGGAGTTTTGCGGCGGTTATTAAAGAGTTGGATGGGGATCTTGCTAGGACTGTGAGTATGCATCCAGCGCTTTTTGGGCGATATGTTCATTTCGTACTTTGGGTATGGGGACTGACGGTGATGCGTTTCTAGATATGTTTGTTCTATCTGGTATTAAGAGGTCTTGATACGATTGAAGATGATATGACAATACCGGATGAAGTTAAACAACCCATCTTACGGTCTTTTCATAAACATACCGTAACCCCAGGATGGACTTTCGACGGGTGCGGTCCCAAGGAGAAAGACCGTCAAGTACTCGTCGAATACAACATCATCGTTGACGAGCTCAACCTCTTACTACCCGAGTACGTTCTGTCCCGTCCCCACCCGCATCTTCCCTCCTTCCCTTCCCCTCGATCTCACACCTACCCTCCCTACAGATACCGCGAAGTCATAATCGACATAACCCACAAAATGGCTAACGGCATGGCCGACTACGCCCACAAAGCCGCTACAACCGGTTCCATCTACCTCTCCACCATCTCCGAATACGATTTATACTGCCACTACGTCGCCGGTCTCGTCGGTGAAGGTTTATCCCGAATCTTCTCTGCCTCAAAGAAAGAAGCACCTTGGCTTGGATCTCAACTCGAATTATCCAACTCTATGGGTTTACTCCTCCAAAAAACGAATATCATTAGGGATTTCCGGGAGGATACGGATCAACATCGTCATTTTTGGCCAAAGGAGATATGGGGGAGGAAGGAGTTTGGGTTTGAGGAGATGAATGAGATGTATAGGGATGGAGCGGAGGAAAGAGCTTTGTGGGTGTCGACGGCGATGATTGTGGATGCGTTGAGACATGCGACGGATGCGTTGGATTATTTGAGGTTGTTGAAGAATCAGAGTGTGTTTAATTTTTGTGCGATTCCGGCGGCGATGGCGATTGCGACGTTGGAGCTTTGTTTTATGAATCCGAAGATGTTTCAGATGAATATCAAGATTAGGAAGGCGGAGGCTGCGAAGGTGTGTGTCGTTTTTGGGTTTTGGTTTTGCCCGTTTTTTCTATTTTTTCTGCGCGTTTCTTCTCGTATTGTGACTTCTCTTTTACTGATGGACGTCCTTAGTTGATCATGAGGTCGACGAACCCGAGAGAGGTCGCGGTGATTTTTAGGGAGTATACGAGGAAGATCCATCGGAAAGCTGTCATCTCAGATCCTAACTTCCTAGAGCTTTCGGTTACTTGTGGAAAGGTTCGTTCATCCTGTCTTCGTCTTCATCCAATTCGATTCCCCCCCACACACACGCTAACCCACCTACCCTCGTAGATCGAACAATGGTGTGAACACCACTTCCCCTCATTCGTCCAACTCGTCGAACGTAAAGCCGGTTCTCATCCAGCCGCGCCCACATCCAACGAATTGTCTCTAAACCCATACGACTTACGTTCTAAAATTGTTCAACGACATCAATTGCTTGATGCTGCGGAGGAGAAAAAGCAGATGGCGGAGAGGTTTAATGCACGTGTTGCTGCTCGTGGTGGTGTCGTTGGTGCTGGGGCCGGTGGTGGTGCAGTAGGGGAAGGCGCGGGTCTGTTGGGTACCTCGGCTGACTTTTGGGAGTTTGTGACTTGGATTGGAGGCGCTTTGTTTTTGATACTTGGGTTGAGTGGTGGTATTATTTGGGCTGTGTTGAAGTTTTCGGAGGAGTTTGAGTAGGCCGTCCGTGTCCTATCCTGTCGTTTTTCCCTTTTTCTTTTTTCTTTTATCCCTCTGGGTTAGCATCGCAGAAACGAATCGGTATTACTATTATTGGCTTCTCTCGACGATGAAGAACTTGAATGCGTGTATACATATATAGATATCATCCATACATACCATAGGTAGTTACTTGTAGATATCGTACCATATCCTGGAGCTTTGTTACGGGCTAGCGACCGCTTGCGCTTTTTATATAATTATTCGTATCTCAGATCTCTCGTTCGGGTTCTGGTTTGAATCCTCGAGCGCTGTGCCGTATCCTGTCAAAAACACAAACAACCCAGGAGTACTGGAACCAACCCAGATTCGAACTGGGGACTATATCTGTGTGTTAGACAGACGTTGCGGTAACCAACTCTACCATTTGTTCCGGTAGAGGAGGCGCCGGATTCCTGAGAGTATGGTGATTGGTCGATCAAGACACGTGTGATACCGCCGGCACTTGCGATCATAAAAATCGACCGGAGTGACCTTACTTACAAAGCGCCTGGCACTGGCATCGTGGCAATGGACACACCTCTCTACCTACCACCTCGAATTCACTCCAATTAACGAACCCCCATCCCGGTCAAAGGTTCAAAAACGCCTAGGAACGATCTACAGGTGAGGAGTACGACTAGGGCACAGGGCGTGAATATACTCTAGCTGTTGCAAGAGTAGGAGGCGTTGGAGAGAGGGAGTTGGGTGAGGACTGAGTGAGTAGATTTTGTGAGTAGGCGGAGGCGGAGGTAGAGGAGGATGGATGTATATTGTAAGTGAGTCGATTGGATACTACCACTTCAATATTCCTCTCTCAGTTGAACCTTCGCAAAGAGATTTCTGCCGCCGTCGTCGTTCAGCCGGGCCATGAGGCGCTCCTTCATGTCAATGATGTCATCAAAAAAAAATGAATACTCTCCTCTTTCATTGAACAACCCGGATTCGAACTGGGAGCTTCTGTCAATTTATTTGAAGAAGATGGGATAACCAACTACGCCATTGTTCTCATGCGAAATCTAGGAAGGAGTTGATGGACGATGGACCGGCTAGGTTAACGCACTTGTGAGGATTCCGCTGTAGCAAACGGTGATACAGCCATTTATATTCTAATTTGGGATCATGCCAGTGACCTGATCACGACACGACGTCTTGGTCCAAAGACTCTCGATGTTACAAAGACCAAGTCCGTCAGTATCACATCCTGTCAAAAATGAACAAAATCTTTCGATTAAAATCGGACCAACCCAGATTCGAACTGAGGACGTGGAGGTTCTATCTGTTAGACAGATGACCAACTACACCATCGTTCCGAGGAGAGATTAATGGTCGCATCCGAGATCTTGAGAGGGTAATTGATCGATCAGGACACGTGGCTCACCGCAGCTGGGTGTTTACGACCGCGAACGCTCGATAGCTTCCGCCGTTGTAACTTATCGCTCATCATCTGAATATCGTCTTATCTCCTAAAAAAGGCGTTTGTTTGATACAAGTAAGCGTGGTTGTTGGGTTTGCGTATACTACTTGAGTGTGCTGATGGCGTATATGCGTCCTAGAGGACTCTATACTCAGCAAATATTAATGGGCCACGGCAGACGGGTGGGAGGACCGTAGATCGTCGTCGACCTTTGGTCAACTCCTCGCAGCCAAACGTGGGACATGGGCGGCTTGTGGATGACGGAAGAGAAATGACGAAAAAATGATGGTTCCTGCTCACCTTTCCGGATAAAAGACCGAGCCTATGTAAGTTAATCTCATTCGGACTAGGAATTGTGCCAGCTCACCACCAAACGAAACACAGGGCCTACATAGATCACTGCAAGAAAGGAATTGATATTGATTAGCTTTCCATTGGTTCAGAATTGTAAGCAGAGTCATCGAGTCCAACCTATTATCTTCTCAAAAAAGCCTTTCCCTCACCGTCTTATCTACAATAAACAACCCAGGTTCGAATTGAGGACTTTCAGCATCTGTGATCGAAGGGGTGACCGAGCACACCATTGCCACGCATGATGAGCAGGGCTGGTAGGCAAGGGTTACTCTATTATTATAGACTAATAGATGGCTGATCGAAGGCAGGGCATCATCTTTTCCAAAAGAAATTACGCCAAGCCGAGGTCAGGCTCGACACGTAACCCATGCCGACCTCCAACGTATGCATCAACAAGTTGACGGCTGCGGCACGCGCTAACCGTGGTGTAAACTGGCTGACACTTAAATCCCCTGATGGCCGTACGCAGTAAGAAAGACGGCGAGTACTGACCGTCTACTGCCAAGTTTTTCACCACCAACTGATCTTCGAGGCGGAGAGAAATGACCAGGATTGGTCGTTCACAGGCTTTCGCGTCCCCGCTGCGCTGTGACATAGAGATCATAGATATAAAAGGCACGACTTTTGTTCAAGGTCAATCCTCCTCTTCCCCACTTTAAATCGCTCTTTCTCGACTTTCCCACCGACAAGGCCTTCCTTACTATGACTAGTTTTAAAGGTGCCATCAACCTCCCGGTCAACAATGATAGCCCCTATGGTTATGTCCCAACTGAATCGATCTGTATATTGTTTCTGGTGTTGTTCAGCTTGTCAACAAGTATGCCGTATTCATTCACCCATCTGATTTCGTCCCTCATCAGCCCTATTGGGTAGTTGCCCATACCGGCCAAGCCACGTATTATCGGATGTGGTGGCTATTCCCAACTGTGATTACTGGTGGAATTGGAGAAATTCTTGGGTGGACGGGTAGACTATGGAGTAGTCGTAATGTCGAACTCCAAACGCCGTTCATGATTGAGTTCGTCTTCCATACCTCTCGCGTTTTATCGCAATCTCTAACATCCTCTTAGAATCTCCACGACAATTATCTCCCCCACATTTATCCTCGCCGCCAACTTCATCATATTCGGTCGCATAATAGATCATATGGGAACTGGTTATAGTCGGCTCCCAGCCAGGCTCTGTACGTTTATCTGTCCGTTCTTTGCATCCTCGTCGAGGCTAACATCACCATCGTGAACTAGATTCCAGAATTTTGATTACTTGCGATGCTATATCCCTAGTTGTTCAAGCTGGCGGTGGCGGTATCGCGTCAGCTGCAACGACTCTAGATGCTGCTAATCGAGTATGTACTCCTGGCACAGCCGTCATCGTCCTTTCCCTCATCGCTCTCCACTATTTTAGGGCGCGCACATCATGCTCGCAGGGATTGTGTTCCAATTTATAATCATCACCTGTTACCTGGCACTCGCCACCGAGTTCTTAATCCGCTGGTCCCTCGATAAGCCGTTCACCGGCCGTACCAACAGCACCCCGCGTGGTGAAAAGACTACTCGTGTTCGTATCATGTTGGAAGCTTTGGGAATTAACACACTTTGTCTATTCATTCGGTATGTCTGGCCTTCCGCTCTTAGATCCCCCTGTTCCTAATATTACTTGCTTTAGTGCTATCTACCGTATCATCGAGCTATCCGACGGATGGAGGGGACGTATTATCCATACACAGGTCTACTTCAGTACGTCGTATTTCCCGCGTTCGTCTGTTAAACCCAGATTTAAACTGAATTTCTAGACGTCCTTGACGGTGGCATGATCGTTCTTGCCATTTACACATTCAACATTATCCACCCTGGCATATTCCTCCCACAGAGGCCTTCCACAGTCGGTGGTCTTGAAGGCGGCAGTACCCCAGCATATATCGAGAACAAGAATAAGGTCGTCAGCTCAGAGTATACGTCCGCTGCCAACTCGACTGTCGCGGGTTCACATTGAGGGCTCAACGTCAGTTCAATGATTCCACTTCTTAACGGGATACAGTTGTAATGTTCCCCTACCTCTCTCTACACGCACGAATATTTTTACTCATTATGCGATGCGGCTTCACGCCGGAATCTGGACATTCAATGTACATACTTTATGATCACCTCATTAGTTTACCATTCGTCACTCATTCGATTTGTGTCTCTTTTACGACCGTTGTATAGTAAATAGTCATAGAGTGTCATCAATATTACCGGTTCCTTTTGACATGTTAACACGGGAGGTTGTGACTGCGCAATGATTCACCGGATACGATCATTGGATTTCATCGGATTCGCATACAGTCGGACTGCAAGGATCCGCTCTCCTCAGTTAGTGTTACCTCATCCAGGACGGCAGCGGCTCTTCCACTGGGACAGCTCGTCCAACGAGGTGTGACCAATAAAAACAGTCGTTGGAACCGACTCAGTTGACCAGATTCACGACCTTTCCAAGGCGAAGGGAATGAAAAGGTTGTACTATGCCTTATGATGGGTAACGATAAATGTGAATAGGAAGGCACAAAAGGTGAGAGGAAGAAAAAGAATATGTCTACAGAACAACGAAACAATCCAGAATCGAGCTGGGGACCGTCTGTGTCGGACGGCTGCGTGCAACCAACTATGCCATCGCTCCGATAGGATAGTCATAGAATCGAGGATGTCGACAGGTCGGATAAATGATACACAAACTTTGACCCTTAAACATTTGAGCTACGATGGCACGAACGATGGCGATGGCGATATCAATGTCGTAACTTATCATCGATGGCTCAAAAAGATAGTAACACATCTCGAAGCTTAGAGAAACAACCCAGGTTCGAACTGGAAACCTTCTGTGTGTCAGAGAGGCTATACCGCAACCAACTATGCCATTGTTCTGGTGTGATTGAGAGAAAAGTTGGGAAAGACACTTGAAATGTCCTGCTGTTGAGGATGCACCGAAGCTGGAAAAACTATTGCGACTTCTCCCTGATTTGTTGTCCGCCCCTCGACCCGGCCGAGTTCAATCATCTCTTGCTCGAAGACATTTCGAAGTTGTCGAAGTGCGACGCGAGGCTGAGGTCATAATCGAGAGCCTGTCTTTCCCTCGTACTATCACGAGGCTCTCCCCTCTTGCCTTACCCCGCCGTCGATCAAATCCATGAGCTTCCTATCCTTTGTCCACATACTATCCTCCAAACTCCTCAAATCGTCTTCCTAATCCTGCAACAAGATCGTTTCTTCGCCTACCTACCGTCGTGTTATGGCGCCAGTACCAATACCCACCACCCTCATCAATTCGTTAGGTTTGTATTGTATTGTATTTAGCGCATGGTTTTGAAGGTTCTAGCGAGAAGGAGTGGCTAACCGGTGAAGAGGGATCTGGTCGTTATCAATTAGCGATCTTTGAATTCGCCAAAAAGAAAACCTGACATGATAGTGGAACAATCCAGGATCGAACTGGGGTCTTGTCCGTGTGCGACAGATGTGACAAGCAACCAAGTAGGCTATTGTTCCTGTGCGATAGTGAGATGTGGACTTCGGCTTGAGCGGATCTGAGGGATCCAAATGACGCGACAAGTCCTCGATTAGACCCTGACACGTGGGATCCCGCCGGCAAAAGGGTAGACGGTGCGGATCGGACCGGTGAATATTCTGGCATTTTCGTTGGAATTCTCGTGTTTCTCGTCGTTACTTACAAGCGCGCGTTGCACTGCAGCCGGCTCTCCTCCTCCCATCGTTCTCTACCTGACCTTTGTGACTTGTCGCCTTGATTGTCGACTTCACCCACCACCGCTTCAAATCCAAATCTGCTTTTGCCCAAGTGACAAAATGTCTCGCGTTCTCATCTCACGTACACCCACTCGACCTTCCAGTTCTCGAGCGCTTTCCGCACTCCTACGCAATGCAACGCCCGGTTCTAGGACATGGACTAGTGGGTGCATCTCCCGCAGCACTATACTCGCAATCCCGAACAACGTTGGCTCGTCTGTTCGGCGGGGGTTTTCTACCCACCATAACGTTGGTATTCCCAGTTTGATGTGTACGACACGGACATTTGGACATGGACGCCGTGGATATGCTTCTCAAGGACCTGGTGTACCTGGTGGTGGTGGAATGGGAGGAGGAGGATTCCCGGGGTTTAGTTTGGGAGGACAGATGCAGAAGGGTGAAGCGCTAAAGAATTTCGTGCGTATTTGCTCTTATGAACAGGATAGTTCGACTAACGGAGATGTATAGAGTGTGGACTTGACCGAACTCGCGAAGAAAGGGAAGTTGGATCCTACAATTGGGAGAGACGAAGGTCAGTTCACCTCGTTTTTTGTGATGACCTCGTCTCTTGTGTTTCTGAACCTGTTTTTTAGAGATTAGACGGACGATTCAGAGTAAGCCTCTTAGGACCTTCTATCTTGAATTCCTGGACATTCAACGGTGAACCAGTTCTATCCCGTCGAACCAAGTCAAACCCAGTCGTATGTTCCTGCCTTGGAATCACCGTGCTCGGTTCATGACGTATACGTGTTGCAGCTTATTGGCCCTCCTGGTGTTGGGAAAACCGCAATTCTCGAAGGACTAGCAAGTCGAATCGTAGCGAAGGAAGTGCCAGAGGTACGTATACCCTTCGTGTCCACGTTCACCGAGCCATGTTGACCACCCCCCAGTCACTCTACAACAAACGAGTCCTTGCAATAGACCTTTCAGCCATCTTAGCTGGTTCTGGAATCCGTGGTCAATTCGAGGAAAAGTTTAAAGCTCTACTAAAGGATATTGAAGACGAAGAAGGGAAGGTCATTTGTTTTATTGATGAAGTCCGTGAGTCCCTCTCCTTGTTTTCTTCTTTTTTCACATAGTTTTTGACCTGGAATGAACCTTGCATAGATACCCTATTCAACATCGGAAAGGCAGAAGGAAGTATCGACGGCGGACAGATGATCAAACCAGCTTTGGCGAGGGGTTTACAATTAGTTGGTGCTACGACGCGTAAGTTTGGAAGTTATTGAACGTCGTTGAAGAAAGCTAACGTGTTGGTGTAGCGGACGAATATAGAAAGACAATCGGCAAAGACGCAGCATTAGAACGTCGTTTCCAACCTGTAACGATAGACGAACCATCTGTTGAATCGACGATTTCGATTTTGAGAGGGTTGAAGCCGAGATATGAAGTCCATCATGGTGTGGAGATTTCGGATGGTGCTTTGGTAACAGGTTTGTGATTATTCGTGCATATATGCGCACTTTCTCCTGTTGGCAAGTACTAATCCTACGTGTATTCCATTTCTCTCATCATAGCCGCAGTCTACTCAGCCCGGTACATCTCCGATAGATTCCTACCTGACAAGGCCATCGACCTTATGGACGAAGCTGCTTCTTCCCTGCGTCTAGCACAAGAATCCAAGCCGGACGAATTAGAGAAGTTGGATAGGGATGTTATGACTTTACAAATCGAATTGGAGAGTTTGAAGAAGGAAGATGATGTGTTTAGCGTTGAGAGGAGAAGGAAAGTTGAAGATGAGTTGAAGAGGAAAAAGGAGGAGGCGGAGGAGTTGACTGTGATTTGGCAGGCTGGTGGGTGTTTTGGTTTTTGGAATTTTCCTTTTGGGTCTTTTTTATGTGGTTGGAACTGGGAACTGATTAGTTTTTGTCGGGCGTAGAACGTTCGCGGTTGGACCGTGTCAAGGATACGAAGAAACAGTTGGAAGATGCGAAACATCATTTGGAGGTAGCGCAAAGACAAGGTCAATATGAAGTTGCAAGTCGATTGCGATATGCTACTATCCCTGAGTTGGAGAGGCAGTTGCCGCGGAATGACTCTGAAGTGCAACACGGGCGCGGTCGAAGTTCAGCTAAAACACAACATACGCAAGGAAGGGATTGGATGGATGAGGTGGAATCACCATTGGCAATGTTACATGACAGAGTGACATCTAATGATATTGCAAGAGTTGTGGCGAAAGCGACGGGTATACCGGTTCAGAATTTGATGAAAGGGGAGAGGGAGAAGTTGGTTCATGTGCGTGGCTTTTCTTCTTTATATATCTCCTTCCTCTCCGCTATGTCTTCCCGTCTCTCGTATAAGTCTGCTCATCGCCTTGTTTGGGCGCCTATTTCCTTGTGCTTCATGTTACCCCACGTTTACTTTGATCTAACCTCTCTTGCCCCACCCCCGCCCCCTCCCCTCGCTCTCCATTGTAGATGGAAGACGCACTTCGTAAACGAGTCGTCGGTCAAGACCACGTATTAACGGCTGTCAGCGACGCAGTTCGGATTTCGAAAGCGGGGTTACAAGCTCCCAATAGACCTGTTGCGTCGTTTTTGTTTATGGGTCCGACTGGGGTTGGGAAGGTCAGTCTTTCTTTCTATGCTTTTTTGGGGACTGACTCTGAACTTTTTGTGGGGTTGGTTCTGACTGTCAATTTTTGAAAACGAATTTAGACGGAATTGTGTAAAGCTCTAGCACAGTTCTTGTATAATGATGAGCAAAGGGGGTTGTAAGTTCGTCTTCTTGTCTTATCGATTGGTTCTGTTCCGTTGACTGCTTATATGCGCTTTGGGGTACTGATAACACCTTGTATGCGTCTAGGATCAACATCAATATGTCGGAATTTCATGATCGACATACGATTTCGAGGTTGATTGGAGCTGCGCCCGGATATGTTGGGTTTGAAGAGGGAGGTCAGTTGACGGAGGCTGTTAGAAGGAAACCGTATGGTATGTTTTCCTCACTGTGGTTTGAGAATGGCGCTAATACGACTGGGACTTGATAGCGGTTATTTTGTTGGATGAGTTGGAGAAGGCGCATAAGGTTTGCGAGGTTTCTTCTGGAGGGCAGCGATGTGAACTGAACTATGTTTTTGGATAGGACGTTGCGATGATTCTTTTGCAGATTTTGGATGAAGGGAGTATTACTGATAGTCAAGGACGGAAAGTCGATTTCAAGGTCCGTTGTCCTTCCTCATTTCATCCTCGCTATTTACGCCTTGCGCTTACCCTCCGACTTCTAGAACACAATCATCTGCTTAACATCCAACATCGGTTCTGACATCCTCGCTGACCCAACCTCATGCGATCCAACCACCGGTATCGTATCCCCCGCCGCAAAATCCGCGGTCCTAGAAAGAGTATCGGAATACTTCCCACCTGAACTTGTGAATAGGTTGGATACGATACAGGTGTTTAATAAGTTATCGTTTGAGGCTGTGGTGGATGTTGTTAGGTTGAGGATTAGGGATTTGGAGGGACGGTTGAGTGAACGGAGGATCGAGCTTGATTTGGGTGAGGGAAATGGGGTGGTGGAAACTTTGGCGAGGAAGGGGTATTCGGATGTGTATGGTGCTAGAGCGATTGAGAGAGAGGTTAAGAGGATGGTGGTTTTCCCGCTTGCGGGTAAGATGTTGAGGGGGAGTATAAGGTTTGTACTCACACCTTTTGTTTCTTTATTCTGCCATTGTCTTCGGGGTGCTAACTGATATATTCGATTCTAGGGACGGTGATGTCGTGAGGATTAGAGTAAGTGAGGATGGGGAGGAGTTAGTTATTGAGGATAATCACGAGGTGGATCCAGCGGTGGGTGCGGAGGGTCCGGTTAATCCTGAGGACCATTCGTGATTTGCGTCAATTTTGGTAGGGGTAGCCTAAGGGAGATGACGCGATGGGGAGGAGGTCGATGAAAGCCGATTTGTATCATCTAAATCTTATCCTACTCAATTCTGCATAGGTTAGCAGTTATTTTATAGCACTATGGTAA
>ML208601.1:0-21399 GCA_004369065.1 Pluteus cervinus
GATGAACTGGAAACTCCCATTGAATAGGGATCCTTCGTTCTAACACTTTCTCAAGTGGATGATGAACCGGAAACTCCCATGTGCCATCAATACCACCTTTGGGCCTGCACTGTGCACAATTGATTTCTTCTCTTCCTTTTTTATTATTGAATTGTTATTTATTATCCATTGCTACCTTACGTACAATGCACATATCTCACTTTTCTCCTCACTATGAACTTGAACTGTTAATCAATATCTCCGATCTGCGTCTTGCATTTTGCCGTTTTGAGTCGAAAAGTTAAACTATCTCTGGCGCTAGAAATTTTACCCATTCCGAGTCTTATTATAACTTGTGATACAGACGGGACCCTCAGAGTCACCGCGCAATTGCGCTTGGCCCATACTGTCTGCAAATCATGATGCAATGAAGCACACAATACTCTGCCATGATGCGGGTCATAACGGGGGAAAGAATAATTCTATTGCAATGATAAAGGAGAGGCTACATTCGTCACATATACAAGGAAGAACAAAAAATGACGGAACCCGGGCGTTCCAGCATCTCAATCGCCTTTTCAAACTTCTCCTTAAGCTCACCATTACCAATAACACCAGCTGCTTGTGCCATCTGACGTAGAAGTTCCCCAAGTCGTCGGAATATACGAATAAGATTGCCCTCAAATTGGTCCGTAAGCTGGAAAGTGTTAAGATAACCAGAGTCAAGTAAAGATGCGGACACACTTGGCATATTTCTGAAAATGTGGCGCCTTGACACCACTGAATGACGGCGTCCATGAGCTCGACTTTGAATGAGGATATGTATGCTTCTTCATCAAGTGGGAGCTTTGATTCTTTCGAAACTTCGGCGATCCTACGAGCCAACTCTTGTATCGTGCGAAGAGGCGCAGCGAGCTCTTCTTTCAACTTCGTAACATGTTCGCTCTGGGGAGTGGGGGTCAGAACGCAGCAATTGAATGCGATATAAGGACTCCACCTTCTCTGCGAAAACAAAACAACTCAAAATCGCCGCACACTGTTCTGGGGATAGGGTGTTGAATACTCCGTTGAATATGAGCTCTGTCAGAAGCAATTCATCGCCAGAGCTGATTTCGCAAGCCACTCTGCCCTTGATGTCAACAATATCGGCGGGTGTCGTGAAACCGAGTCTCCGAAGAACACGTTTCCGAGCCTTCAGTTCTTCAAGTTGCAATATACTTTCCTTAGCTCGAATATGTTTCTTGAGGTCCCGTATATGCTCTCCCTTCTCTTTCTTGTTCAGATATAAGGTGTAGATCTCCGGGAGTCGCGGATCGCGATGCATCGGATGCAAGTCCAATTTACGCTCCATGCCAGCTATTTTCTGCCCACCGTGCATCAGTGAATGCGAAAGCCTGCAGATGCACGCAACCACATACGCTGATAAGTTCCGAGAATGACTTGTCCTTGATCCCCAAATTCTCCACGGGGTCCAAGAGGGGAAGACCGTCAGGGAAACGGCGATGAACCTCTAAAACGCTCTTCCATACCATTTTCCTAGCTTCGTCTAGTCTTAAGTCCTGCGGGAGGAATATCCGTAGATGGCTTATGGCCTCAATCGTCAGTAGCAAGACAGGAACCGCAAGAGGAGTTCCTCCCTCGCTGCTTTGGCAAGGTTTGACTCCCTCTGGAAAACAGCCCTCGATCTCGTGGCCGTTGGACACGACGCTGCCATTAGCGCAGTTCAATAGGATATTAACGATGTACTCATCATGAAGAGGCGATGCCTCGTTTTGAGGATAAGGCCTATTCTGGAATAGGTGTTAGTAAATGCAATTAAGCCTCTTTACAAAAAGCACAAACTTTAGGCGGAGACTGTTTCTGGAAACCAACCACGACACCCCAACCGAAATCGATTCTCTGGTAATTGACTTTGACCAGGCGTCCTGGTTGTAGAAATGGCAGTGAATACGTAGGATGAGTGAGTCTTCCACGAAAATCTTCCGTCATTTGATCAAGTTGCTGTCGGTATTGATAATATTGCGCAACTTGCTCCTCGTCTGGTATGACGACCTTACTTCGCGTCTCTTCTTGTTTTTGTAATTCTAATGCCAATCAGCAGCGCGACGCGTGCATATTCGAGCGAAAACACACCTTCCTCCAAATGCGGAATGTTGGCGGTACTTTGGAACTGGAAAAAGCAACGCTGGAGCATATATTCGGGGCTTATCCCTTCGACCTTCATCAAGTTCAACACCATGTTATAGCCAAGATGGAAGGCCGAATCAAGACGGTCGGCTTCCCCTTGTAACATCGCCTTAGCATCCTCTGGCTCCATTCTCTCGTCGCACATCATGACAACCACACCACGATCATCCAAACCACGTCTTCCAGCACGACCCGACATCTGGATATACTCTCCAGATGAGATATTCCTGAATTCGCGTCCGTCGAACTTTCTGGTCGAGGTAAAAACGACAGTCTTGGCTGGCATATTCAAGCCTATTGAGAATGTCTCTGTTGCGAAAAGGACTTTGATTAAACCCTCCTGGAAAAGGATTTCGACTACTTCCTTCAAAATTGGAAGGAGGCCGCCATGGTGGATGCCAATTCCTCGACAAAGTAAGGGAAGGAGATTTGTGATCTGGGGTAGTTCCCTGTCGCCCGCAGAAAGACCTGCTATAGCGTTCTGGAAGATGGTCGATACGCTCTCTTGCTCTTCCTTCGAATTATATTCGAATTTGGACAATTGGAGGGCCAAGTTCTCGCATTCGCGTTTGCTGAATGCAAACATGATGACTGGTGAATAATTTCGTTTTACGATCATCTTGACAAGCTTCGATACGTCTGATGAACCTAACGCTTTTTGAGATGTGATGAGGTGGTGTGAGAGAATATAACAAACCTTTCGCTTCTCCGCCTTTCTTCACTTTTCCCTTCTTGCCGTGACCACTTTGAGGGTCTGCCGGGTCTTCGCCCATAGCGCCATGTAATTGACTCATTGCCGTGGTGAAGGAACTATCCCGAAACTGTCCCTTTTCGTCCAAAACGAGATAGATACCCTCACCGCCTGCTGGAAATAAGTAGTGCTGCAGGGGCGTGGGCCTGAAGTTGGTGTACACGACATGGCACGGCTGTTCGTGTAACTTGCATATCCATTCCGCGAATTGTATGGCATTGGGTATGGTGGCGGAAAGGAAGACGTATCGAACCGTATGTGGCAGAAGGATGATGGTCTCCTCCCATGCAACGCCCCTTTCCTTGTCCCGCATATAATGAACCTCGTCGAAGACAACCCAAGCGACCTCACGCATCACTTCGGAACCACGATAAAGCATGGATCGCAGAATCTATACCAAGCATTTAGCATTTCGCTTTGCCTACGAACAATGTGCCACATACTTCAGTCGTCATGACCAGGCAGGTTGCGGATGGGTTAATTGTAACATCGCCAGTCATCAGGCCAACGTCTCCAAATTCTGCAAGCATTTCGCGATACTTTTGGTTGCTCAGAGCCTAGGAATGTTAGCAAAAGGAAGACGAAATACCAAAACCAATACCTTGATGGGACTAGTATAAATGACCCTCTGACCTCTCTTGAGACATTGAGCAATGGCATATTCCGCAACTACGGTCTTCCCAGCACTTGTATGAGCGGACACCAAGACACTCTCGCTGCGTTGTATGGCATATACTGAGACTCTTTGAA
The DNA here is from genome assembly GCA_004369065.1 of Pluteus cervinus. NCBI lineage: Eukaryota > Fungi > Basidiomycota > Agaricomycetes > Agaricales > Pluteaceae > Pluteus > Pluteus cervinus. The sequence continues at coordinate 3,668 of ML208601.1, forward strand.
AAGGATCAAGCTCGAATGGATATTCGCGATCTGGTTTGCCTGGAGGAATGTGTTGGGAAATTGGCACATAGTGATACCTAGGAGGTACAACAACTCGGTGGTGAATCTGGACCTCGATAAAATATGTAGATCAAAAACAAGTAAAGTTCATACCTGATGCTTGAGCTGCAACCGCGTCGCGAGATCCGGACCCTCGTTCAACCCCAAGCTGGCCGCAACTTCAATTTTTCCTTCCGTCTCAAAGTCATCAAGAATCGTCGGTTGAGGAGAGAGTGGCCTGGCTTGCTCCGGAATGGAACCTTCGACCCCTTCACGAATGAGCAAGCTGGTGGGATCAAGCATTGGGACATCCTCCAGGGCAGAAGGGGCTGTAGACTCCTGGGAGTTGATGTGATTCGTTCCTAGAGAGTCAATAGCTTCATTGTCGTTATCATCTGCAGAATTTTCGTGCATGAAAGCAAAGAGATCACTGGTGTCCATGATGAACAAAGCAAAGTTGCAGGGGCACGGCGAACTCGGCCACCGGACCTCGGCCCGGTATCCCCTGTTTCCGACGGTTTGGCCCCGATTCTTCCTCCATTCCCTGCTTGGCCCATTGAATCATCGAGCTCATGGCAGGAGAAAGGCGAGTCCGAGAAATTGTGGTAATTGGCGCAGGTAAGTTTGCAGTCGTGTTGACCTGTCCGTGGAAGGGCCTAGGCTGAGAGATGGAACCTTGGTTTCGTAGGCGTAATCGGACTAACAACCGCTGTGAAGATCCAAGAAAGTAGCGGATATCAAGTTACAATTATTGCAGAAACACTCCCTACGGATCCAAAAACGATTCGATATACAAGTCATTGGGCCGTAAGTGCTGGCACCGCTGCTCATTTCGTCAAGTTACTATCCCCCAGATAGGGTGCCAATCATGTAAGTGGTGGGGCAGGTAGTCGTTCAGAAACGCAACTAAGTAGTTATCACGGCCACACCTATCCCCTGGCACAAGCTAACCAATCTCAGGACTTGAGCGAGAAACATTCGACGTTATGTGGAACATGTCTGAACCTGGGCAACCTACTGAAGGCTGTTTCCTTCGTGCTCCTCACACGGCATATAACCGCGAACCAATCTCACGATTAAATCCCCTGGAATTCATGCCTAATGTGAGTCCAAAATATATCGCCTCTCCCACTCAACTACATTGGTTTAGTTCAAAATCTTGGCTGCCGCCGATATTCCTGATGGCGCTGGCACAGGAGGGATATCCTTTGACACAATTACTGTCGACGTTCCAGTTTATTTGAACTACCTCCTTTCCCGGTTCCTTAGCCGCGGTGGCTCCATCGTTCGTGGCTCCGTTCAGGACATCTCTCAAGTTGTTGAGAATGGAGCACGAGCCTTCATACAAACCCCTGCATACCCTCGTATCGACCACCGAGAGCAGAGACACCCGCCTGATGCAATTGTCGTATGTGTTGGAATTGGTGCAAGGTTTCTTGGGGGTGTGGAAGACAAGTCGATGTACCCTTTAAGGGGTCAGACGATTCTGTTGAGGTCTCCCTGGGTGCGATTCGGGAGGCTTGCACTTGATCCAAATGGCGAATGGACCTATGTCATTCCGAGGCGAAGTGGAGAGGCGCGTACTTCAATCCACCATGACATCGTCCACATTATCCAACTGGGTTTAACTGATTTACTTTTAGGTCATCATAGGTGGGACCAAAGATGCTGATGATTGGTATGCTTAAGAGGTTCCTCAACTTTTATATCCTGCTCAATGATTGCCGCCTTCACAATTAGGTTCCCAACCCCTCGACCCGAAACTACGAGGGATATTCTGGCTCGAGTTTTCGAACTTGCACCTGAACTTGCACCTCCCGAAGTTCGAGCTGCGCGTCGACCGACGGTCGACGATTTGATTCCGCTTATCATCGAGGAAGGGTGTGGGCTTCGACCTGCGCGTGAAGGTGGAATTAGATTGGAAGTTGAATGGATCAGTTTCCAGGAAACTAAGGTCCCGATCGTTCATAATTACGGGTGGGTCTTCAACCTTGGCAGGAGCCAGTCCATCGGTTGAAATATCTGGACAGCCATGGTGGTACTGGGTACCAATCTTCTTGGGGCTCCGCATCAGAAGCGTTGAAATTGTTGGAAGATGCTCTTACAGACTCCGAGAACTGAAGCAGACCCGTGTGTACCCCCCCGCCCCCGTTGCAAGAAGCCCCCTCCATTTACTCAATTCAACCGTAGCAATAGGAACACTCCCGGCTCGGTGAGGAGTTGTCGCGAACTCCATCGCAATAAACTATCTGTATGCTGGTAGCGTGCGCGGTACAATGCAATTTATTTTAAGCGGTAAGCGCCCAATTTCAACGTCCTGCGATAGCTACCCTAACACCATTTTCCTAGGATCTAGTGAACCGCACCTTGAAGTAATATCCAGCTAACACTAGACGCCAAAGTGGATGAAGGGAACCCAATGCCTGAAACCAACCCCCGGTTCTTTGCGAAGTGCTCGTACTGCTTCGTTTAGTGCGTACGCGGAACGCCTATAGTCCGGCTGTGGTGTTTCAAGCAACCGCTTGTACACACGATCTGCCACAAACGGTGCGTACTCGTCACTGATTTGCCACATGGTACCAATGACGCTTCGGTATCCAGCCACCAACATTCCTGAGGCAAGGTGCGCAAACTCATCTGGAGTCTTGTCGGTACCCTTGGCGGTTTGACACGCTGAGAGGAACGCGAATTGAGCTTTGGGTAACGAGAGTTTTGTGATTTCTAGGAGAGTTAGGCGGGTCCGATTTGCGAGGATGAGGGCACTTTCAGTGGGGTCTCCAGTATCCTGCACTCCATGGCATGCGAAGTGAACCCAACTGGCTTTTTCCATTTCACGTCTGACTGCCTCCACCGTCGCATCCTCTCCGACTATCTCTGCCATCTCGTATTCGGTAGCATGATTTCTGATTATTTCCAGCTCGCGCTCTGTCCCGGGCAATCCACAACCTTTGGGATTGGCAACTGCTAGAAGGCGAAATCCTTGATGACTCTCCGGTCTAGTTGCGTGCAATGCAATCGAGGCGGTGGAGGCGTAAGAAGAAATCACATAATCTAGGATATTGTCTCCGAATTGCTCATAACGGCCTGCAGCGTGGAGAGGGAGAGAAGAGAGTGGCCCAGACGGACACCACCAAATCCGTGGTAAGTCGGCTGATGACTCTAGATCATGTGGCTAAAGAGTATCGATTAGTGTTATCACCTCAGAAATCGAGGTGGGCATACTGATATGGCTAAACCATCCAACACAGGCTTCACAACCCTTTCCCAAAGAAAACGCAAGACATTGGGGAACGACAATTGTAGGTGAGGCGCAATTGCATCGCCAGGATCCTTCACTAGCTTTCCAATTCGATCCAGAGTAATCTCCTCACGACCTCTAGTACCACTGAGTGATCGACGGAATAAAATTTGAACAGCTTTCAGCAACTGGAAATCAAGATCGTGGAGTGGGATGTGTAGGACCTCATCGAGACCCGGAACAATGGCAAGTGCATCGGAGGAGTAACGATTTGCGTTCAGGTATATGACTGGCCCTCCAAGGGCATTGATAGCAGATAGTATCTCTGCCGATGTCTTTGGGCGCAAGAAGCGATTGAAACCCGGTACTCTTCTGACCTCCTCGATAAGCCCCGTCCATTCCGTTGCGTTGTTGAGATGTTGCAGGAAGTTATCTGGCAGAATGTCTGATCCGCTCGCCACTTCGAATTTGGTAGTCTGCGCTCCATCCAAATCTGATGTCAATTGCACTAGCCTCTCTGCTAATCGCGGTTCTACCCGGTGAAGCTCTGCGAGGGGAAGGCGCAGCTGGAGTACTTGTCCCCAGATGATGGACCGACCCTGGTCTGCCCAGACGAGCGCCTGATCGTAAAGCTCTTGATCGATGGCGTAGGACACCGCGTCAGAAGGAAGGTGAGCAGACCATCTCAGCGATTGGTAGCGCATTTGGATCGACATCCCAAACGACATCTCCTTATCCAGGTTTACCATGACCCTTTGATATGCTTGGATAGTTTCGGGCATACCTAAGCTTCGCCCAACGATTGCAGTGAATGCCCATGGAATTGTACCATCGAGCTCCTGGAGGGAGTTGCTAAGGATGACCCTTACGAGCTGAGCTGGACCGTGTAGCCCTCGGAATTAACTTTCATCGGATGGAAGTAAGACACCACCCACCCGGCATCCGCCAACTTTCATCAAGGTCATTTTGTGAGTTTCCTACCTTGCCGTCCGCCAGACACCTCACCTCCTTTACGATAAAGTCGATATCACGATCGCTTAGTGAAACTGGGTTTGGGAGGGCACGGTTGATGATGGAAACCAAACTTGATTCAGGAGATTTGAGGATTTCGATTTCGATTTCCGTGCCTTTGCCCTTCAGGAGCAAGAAGTGAAGGGAATGGACATGGGAGAGAATATCGGATTGATAACGCTTAACCTCATCCCGGAGCCCAGTGTCTTGTGTTTGGAGGACGTGCCCGACAAACTCGGTCACGAGAGGTAGGTATGGAGACGTCGAGGTGAGTTTATCTCGCAAGTCCAAGGCTTTGAACGCTCGCCAAAGCTCTTGTAAGGACTTCGTATCCGCCAGATCGATGTAACGGGACGCTTCCTGGATCTTCTCGAGTACGATCTTAGGTTCGGGGGCATTGGTCCCCTTAGACTGGTGATGACGAACATATAGCTGTACTCTTCGCAGAAGTCCGGCTACATGTACCTCTCGACCACAAGTAGCGAGCGTTGGTAGCGCGATATCGAAAATACGAGGCGTGTGTATGGAAGATGGAATTAAGTGATAGGCGAGTCCTGCCCAATCGATTAGTAGGGCTTCCTGTGCTTCTGAGATTGGATGAGGCCTGGAGGCAAGCCAACAAAGGGGCTCTATAAGGACATCAAGCGCAATGGTCGCATATTCTGGCTGATTTTCTGCATCCACCACTTTCGTAACAACGATTAGGAGAAGGTCCGTTTCATCTTTTTGTTTGGGCTGGAGACGGGGAAGCCTTTGAAGGAAGTCAAATGCTTTCTTGACGATTCCTTCAGGGCGGTTTGGGAGGACAGACCGCATGAAAGCGAGGAGGCAAAGAAAGACGTGCGGAAACTCGAATGGATCTTTGATCGAATCTCCTTGAGCCACCTCGAAGGCTTGGATGGCGAGTTCAAGGTATTCGACATCTTTCGTAGCATGATAGCGGCCGTGATTCCAATGCCCGGCCTGGACGAGAACTTCTCCCCGTATCTTGGTACCGGCAGGGAGATCAAGAACCTCTTGCAATAGGCGCCTCTCTTCGTCGATGGATCGATCCTTCTCGGGCTCTGAAGCTTTCGGTGTGTGTGAGCTGATGGTGTTATACGCTCATGCTCAGCTTGGTCGATGTTCATACCAAAGGGACACTGACCTGGCTGCAGTACCCATCGTTCAATTCCAGAGTGGGATGTTGTGCTTGGAATGAGAGGGCGATTTGGCGCCAAAGTGGTGTGCTGTACCACGACCCCGTTTGAGCGCTAGGATGCAGCCGAGAATATTTTCGGCGTTGTAGCTATAGGTTTCTGGCGCTTAGGTATATATTCAACTAAGACAAGACCACGGTTCACAAGGAGTCTCTTGTACCGAACCACCATCTCTTTGGAACAAACTTCGTTCCCTCTTTTATAAAATCAGCACGTCCAATGAAAGGGGTTCCGGCCATGAGGAAAGGAAGCCATTGATGATCAGTTCCCCACATCTCATCGTAAGGAATTGGCGGGACTTCCTCCCGTGAGTTTGAATTGCCTTGGGGGGTGGCCAGCTCAGGTGGGATAGCAAACCACTCCGGCCGCATCTCGTCTGTCCTGGTTTCACCAAACTTTTAATGATAAGTCGTGAAGCTGAAGAGTACGTACTCCGATATTGTCCCAGTATATTCATCTGCCCGGTATAGGTCGATATGGAAGGTGTGGTCATCGCCTTCATTCAAGAAGAGGAAAGAGCCAGCCAGCCGCAACGGTGCTTCGATACCTGCCTCTTCCTGAAGTGAATTTAAATACCAACACGCAGTTCTAAAAGGGGGTGAGTCTACCCACCTGAAGTTCACGGTTTGCAGCTTCCAGCGACGTTTCTCCAGGCTCCACCTTTCCACCTAACCGGCCAGTTGAGAGTCGAGACAACAAAAAAGGAAATTTATTTACCGAATCCGTTGTACCTTCAAGTTCCCACATGGAAACATCAACAACATCACGAAATGAAGTAGGATGATTGGCCGCCGATTAGCAAGATCCCGAGACTGTTTAGTAGGTGACTTACATGTCTTTCCCGAAACCACGTTTCTTATACCCCAACAAGATCTAGCAAAACCACATAGTGAGTGGAGGTCTTTCTCCAAATGCAATGGATTGTCCTAGGACTCGCCGGAAAATCACCTTGTTATCTTGAATGATATAGGCATCTGTGTAATACTTGATGGGTTCAAGGGAAAGCCACGGTTGATCATCGTTCCCACTGTTGGCGTATACCCATTGGCCTGAAATTCCGGGTGGTGGTTCACGAGATGAACTGAGGTTGCTTTCAACGTTCGACATGCCTGTTCGACGGGTTGAGGAGGGTGTCAATCAGGCCATCAGTGCCTATCCGACCGTACCGGAAGGTCAGCCCTTTCAGGGTCCGATATCGCGCCTATTTGGGTAGCGCCCATCTTAACCCCGGTCGTTTGGTCAACCACAAACACCGCGAGCGCTGGAGTCTCGATATGATCGCATCCAAGTCCATCAAATCGAACGCGGCCGAAGGAAATGGATCCTCATGCATGCTACATAGTAGGCTGGATCTCGGTATGATTATTCTGTTGAAGTCTTGAAACGCTGCAATTTCACTATGACAGACAGGTCGACGTCATCATGATGTTTGCGCGAAAGGCCTCTTCTGCCTCTTGGCCACTCATTCAGGTTTGAGGTTGAAGTATTGACGTCTTCCTGGACGACTTGGATGGGCTTACCACCACCGCCAATCAATCATTCACAGAACTATATGCATATGTTGACCTTCCGATCCGTCAGAGGATGTACTGACGTCTCAAGTCTCCAGGTCTTGTGTCCTTGACATTCGGGTCCCGTTGCACATGAGCCTCACTCCTGACCTTCTCTTGACTGAACTCTGAAAATTTTAACGATGGGGGTGATTCAGCTGTAGAGGGTCCAAAGATAAAAGTCGCCTTACTCCTGACTCCTTGACATCGACAACCTTGCAGTCGATTCAACATTCAATTCCAGTCTCTATGGTCATCAAACTCGCTCTCATCGTCTCGTCTCTCCTCGCGGTAACTCATGGCCAGCAATCTGGCATGGTAATTGCTGAGTCGCATCCACGACTCAACTGGTCGAAGTGTACTACCACTGGTGGTTGCATTACCCAGTCTACGGGCTCCATTGTGTTAGATGCGAAGTGGCGGTGGGCTCATGCAGCCAATGGCTACACCGACTGTTACACTGCTGGCACCGATTCATGGAACACCGCTCTCTGCCCTGACGGTGACACATGCGCGAAGAACTGCGCCGTGGATGGTGCCAACTACCCGACAACTTACGGGATCACAACCAACGGCACCTCCATCACTCTCAATTTTATCACCTCTAGTTCCTCAACGAATGTTGGTTCCCGTGTCTTTCTCCTGGCCTCCAATACTCGTTATCAGATATTTCAACTCTTAAACCAGGAGTTTACTTTCGACGTTGACGCCTCTATGCTCCCTTGCGGGGTCAACGGCGCGCTCTCCTTTTCGCAAATGGATTCCGATGGCGGAATGGCGAGAAACGCCAACAATAGGGCCGGTGCGAAGTTTGGGACTGGATATTGCGATTCGCAGTGTCCTCGCGATCTCAAGTTCATTGATGGCTTGGTATGTGTTTTACCTTCACTTATGATTTAGCCTTGTATTACTATGTAGCATTTGTCGAGAGATCTCGTTCTTTTCTTTTCTTGTACATTGAAATTTTGTGTTGTTTTTTTAATTGAAGTCGCTGCGTAGCCCCCTGAAGCACAGGAAGCGTGTGAAGTTGCAGGCACGGACAAACACTAACACGGCCCCACTGGTCTTGCGCCCGTCGCCGACGTCTGTGACGCTTCCACTCTTCCAAGGTTACTATTAGCGAACTCGGAAGGACCCAGCGCTATCTCTGGATACTCAAGCAGTCAGGGCTTATTTTTTTTTGCCATCTTCTAAGGACGTCGGATGCGGGTCACTCCTCAGCTAAAGATGCACCAGTCACCACTTTGCAGCTATTAAATTTACTTTCTAAAACATCCCAAACAACGAGATTCGTCGCCTACTCCCAACAGCCCGTTAACTCTGAGAAAGGGTCAGAAGACGAAGAAGAAATGGTTTTGGGCGGCAATGATCTAAGGGTGAGTTCTAACTTCTCGCGTCTTCTGCCTTTCTTTCGAAGCCAATCGTGAATCAGGATGACCTCGAGAACGCGCTTTCTCAATTCACATTTGACGGAACTTTTGCCGTTGCGAACACTTTTCCTCAAGCCCCGAACCCATATATCATGATCGAGGGGATTGGCGGCATTGGGTTGCCACTCAGTGAACGCGACGCAAAATGCATCATTGCTGCTTCAGCACAGGCGCCGTTTAGTCATGGAGCGGAGACAGGCATCGACACTAACGTGAGGAATACATGGGAGATCGAACCGCACAGAATATCGTTTCAGGGGTCTTTTTGGACGACCTTTATAGATCAGACTGTTGTCCCACATGTCTGGAAAGCCCTGGGTATCGCCCTTGCGTTGACTCCGCCTCGATGCGAGTTATACAAGCTACTGCTGTACGAAACTGGGTCTCAGTGAGTTCTAGCTACTGTTCGCTTTTCAAACTCTTTTTAAACGTTCTTTTTTGATAGCTTTTTGCCTCATCAAGAGTAAGTTTGTTCGAACTCGTTCTGATCTGGATTCTCATTACCTACTACCCTATCAGCACCGTAAAGTCAGAGGGGATGTTTGCGACCGTTGTTGTTATCCTACCTTCAACTGTTACTGGAGGCCAAGTTCGTGTCCAACATGCCACCGAAGAGAAGATCATCGACATGTCCGAAAACTCCACTTTCCAAACTAGCGTCCTTGCGTGGTATACCGATGTTACACATTCGGTGGAGCCAATAACGTCAGGCTACCGGCTCGCTCTATCATATAACCTCATTCACACCTCTCCAAATGTTCCTGCGCCGTCCCTACCATCGACTCATGTGGCCCTAGTCGGCCTCGACCATACTCTCCGACAATGGAGTCAAAACAAATATCGAAAGGAAGATGGCGAAGAACATAGCATGGTCGCCTCCCTACTTCAGCATCAATACTCTGAGGCGGATCTTTGTAGGGGTGTCGATGCTCTCAAAGGCCAGGATGCGCATAAACTTGCCAATGTCCGCCCTGTCTTTGAAAGGCTTGGGTTCCTCGCATACATGGCGAACCTGGAGTTCAACATTGTAGGTTATCCCGAAGACGATGGATACTAGAAGCGGGGTAAATGGGATGACTCTTCAGACTCGGACGTTGGTGGCAATCAGTGGTCGATGCTAGAAGAAACAGATCGTCACTTGAGAATCAAGAATATGTTCAGTTTGGATGGACAAGCTGTTGGCCTAGCCGCCTTTGATATTAACGATTCTTGCTTGGTCCCCAAAAATCCGTTCGAAGACACTGACCCTGATAAGCAGGAATACGAGGGTTATATGGGCAACGTAAGCATTTCATACTCGTTATCAAACCAAAGCCCTTACACTGTGTTGTGCATGTAGGGCGCGGGCCCACTCGACTACTTTTGTCATGCGATCAATCGTGTCTCTCTTAACTGACAAAATGTAGGGTATCACCGAACGGTCCTAGTTCTCATTCCCAAGGAGAAGGGTCACAACTTTATGTTTTCGGCGTATGGGTTAGGATACGCCCTTCCCACATTATGCACCGCAGATCCCGCCAACCCTGCACCTGATATGCGGCAGCTCGCAGCAAAGGCCATTTCCCGACTTCAGCCATCGTCAAAAGAACTTGGTGGGATGGCACAGATTACCCTTGACTGGAAGGACCTGACGATGTGGCAAGATGTTTGCAAGAGCAGCCACTACCTAATCGGGCTTGTTGGAGTTGCAAGATACGTAAAAGCCGTCGAGAATCTCCGCCCCATGTGAGTAAGCTTTATCTGGGGTGCACTTCGTGACCAACGGGTATCTCCAAGTTTAGAGCAAGGACTTGAAAAAACACCCAGCATGAACTTGGAGCGGCTGAATCTCCTCAGTTCTATTCGGTCTCAACTACCACTTGAAGACGCAGCTGGTCGGGCATGGTGTGGTGATCAGAAGCTGAACGCGATCTCCTGTCTCGTTTCCATCGCGGCTGCGGACGTCCCATCACTGATTGAGATCATGAAAGAGACTGGAGTCCAGAAAGTGATGGACACGTAAGATTCTCTTTCCGTCTTGTTTCTGACATACTCCATACTGACGCTAACCTAGTATTCTTCCGCAGCTGCAACGGTTGACCTCCATCCTCCCATCTGGATCGCATTCATAACTGCTCTTCGTGATGCGGCGAAGGAAAGTTGTACGCAGGTCGAAGAGACCAATGCTGCAACCGACATTGCATGGACAAATGCGATAGGCACATCCTTGAGTACTGCTGTCGGCCACTGGGTGCAGGACAAGGTTACGCACCAGGCGAGCCAACCAATCTATGGCTCCCGTTACTCGGCACTGACCGAACGTGATCAACTGGCTCAAACGAGCGCTGCTATGGTCGACTTGTGCCTCTCTGTTGGGCTGAATCCATATTGTCAGCCCGTCTTCGATGCTCTGATCAAGTCAAGTGGATATACGGCCAACAAGTGTAAGACCCTCAACAACCCCCTCCTAGCAGTTCTCCGACGAACTCTAGAAAAGTATCAGGTTCCCATTTCCGCGCCACCCTTTTCCGATTTCCTTCGGGCGGCTCATTGGGTTGTATCTGCGGGATCTTCTTGGGTCCAAGGAACCATTGATACCCCAAATGCCAAAAGTTGGATGCGGATGTGCTGACTGCGTGCCATTGAACGAGTTCCTCCGATCGACACGGGCAGAGCATCAATTCAAAGCCGGGCAGGGAAGGCGGCGACATGTTGAACATCAACTTTCTCCAGTCAGTCATATCGTGACTTACCAAACGCTACACCAGGGAAATCCTCATTCGCTGTCCATTCGTAAACGGCCGGAAATTCTGGAAGGTTACCAGTGGACAACGCGTCAGACGAAGGCCAAGGCTTTCATCGCTTCCATAGGGGACGAAACACTCATTAGGGAGATAATGGGAGAAGTGTAGGATGATGTACAGAAGGCGTTAAATGATGCAAGGCCATTCAAGCGAAGCGACGAGCAACTTTCGAAACCGGACGTCGGCGACTCTGTCGATGTTTCCGTGATAGCAGGGCGTTCGCATGTTGAGCAACTCCTGCCAGTGGACCAGGAAATTGTCCCGGCGACCAGGCGTACCGGCACCAAGAGAAAGAAGTCGACATTCGTCAGCTTGGGGCCCGTCATTGACCTCACAAGTGATTGACCTACCCGTTATTCTTTGTAGTCTTCAGTTACCACCCTAGTGCAAACAATCAAGAATTTGAAGAAATTGCAAATCCACAACCGCGTTCGTGAAACTCGTGAGAGTATCCTTCCTTATTCAGAACGCCTTTTCTAGATCACTGCTGACCGGCTTACCCGACCCCCAGGCGCCCTTTGTTAGAGCCGGTTTTCGAGAATTCTCCCTCCTATAATGAACCCATCCCCATTAGCAAGGGAGAGTAGGTAGAGAAAAGTAAGTAAGTTAAGATGGCCAAACTCAGCGTTTTGGGTCGACTGTTGGCTCGGAGATTACCCTTCGAATGCTCTTCCTGGTGTTCTTGGAAGGTCTATGGAAGCCAAAGTCTATACCAGGCACCGCAAGAAGCCCTTCTATATGAAGATCGGAGGCTTTGTATTCTACCCGCGACCTGTTATCAGTGTCACCAAGTTCAACCTCGATTGGAGGCTTACACTTCTAAAGAGAAATACTCACTGCGGTCGTAGGAAAGGCAGGACATTCTGGAAGCGACGGATTCTCAAGGTGAGCGGTAATCTCAATTGTTCTTTCGATCACTACGAAACATGGCAAGTCGGCCTGGAGCGTCTACGGAAGTCTTATGTCTAAATCTCTGACAACGCGACAATATGACATGGGATCGATGATCACACCGTCGCAGGAAGCATACCAGATGGAGTTAAATGGCAACTCGGGACGTCGACCCACGACACGTGAACCTACCGAGCAAGATACCATACGTCGATGTGCCTGACAAAAATTGGGACCTACATGGACCGTGGAGTACCAGGAGCCCTCTCTGTGAAAGCTCGGCCAACACGCCAAGAGGTGCGCAAAAAATGTTCATCCTTCACTTCCAGCCCGCTTGTGAACTATGTCACTGAAGCCTTCAGATCATGGCCGTTATGGTTCAATGCACCATTGGCCAGTGGGTACACCCACGACGCGGGTGACCACAGACCGGTATGCATTCCTGAATCTCTTCTTCGTTTGTCAGGGGAGTTAAGGCCTGCGCATCACGGTATCTCTATGCATGCGGCCTATACCCAATTCTTCAATCAACATGCTTAAGCGTTCACATATCGTAAGTATGATGTTTGTTAATTGTTCAAAATTGTAACGAGCAAGGGCCTCCGGACATGCTGAATCCGTCAGGGTCTAATAATTTCAAATCATCTTCCCTTTCAACGCAACCCCCCCTTTGGTGCTTGTCGTACAGTATGACCTATGTGCGTTGTGCAGCACGACCGTAATCGTGTATTCAATCACCCCTCCGCCCTGCCGAACCCGACGCCGTATGATGGATAGAAGATTTGCGCGGCTTGATCCAGTAATCATTCGGTCCAGTCCATCAAGTTTCCCACTCAATCGTTCGGCCGTCCATCGCCATGGCTCATGGAGAAGTCCTCTCGCCTTCCACAGACCTCAGATATTCTTGTCGTCCCCGTTTCCTTCTTTCAAATCTCCTCAGCACTACTCCCACGACCATCAGTCGAATTCTAGCACCACGATGTCCGTGATGCGGTCGCATGTTGGGTGAAATTTTGACGCAGGGTTACGCCGAATGGCGAGATCAGCCTCAACTTTAGAGAGGGACGAGAAGACGGCGCGAGTGGGCTACTAGCCAGCCACTTGCGCGAAGATGTCTCAAATTTACCTCACCGCTTTCCAGCTGCACTCCGGACCTTCCGACTCGCCTCTTCACACCTGAAGTCGCCGCTTTGCTAACGGCATCCTCTCTCAATCTCCAAATACGTTTATATCACTTGTACTTTCGGGGACTTGCCACGGGTAGGTTAATGCGATTAAGGTGAGTTCTCTCGTCGAGGTGAGGTGGTAATACTTACTCAGATGAATGAGATATCATCGGCATAAGCCGTACCCTTCGCCCTTCTAACATCGTCTTCCAGCCTGATTTGCTTCCTGGTCGGTCATCCTCGCGTCTAACCTTGGCATCATCAGCACCACACCCGAGAGAATGTCCATTTCGAACCTTCAAAGCAAGCGACCCTGTCCTTCCCATAAACCCTTTTTAACATCCATTCCCAACCGCACGGGTCTCATGCTATGCTCCGTCATTGCCGTGTGGCCTCTTTAAATGAACGGGGTTGTGACGTGAGTCCAGTAAGTTTGGAGAAAGCACCTGTAGGATTACAATACTAGAGCTTCAAACTTTCTAGAAAAACACGAAGACTGAATGCTGCTCTTTGATTCTGGATGCGAGTCCTTTACAGTAACGAGCCCCGCTCCAATCTAAGTTACCACCCCCGAAAGCAATCGATAACCCTGCACACCCCCTCAGGTCCGCTGCCCGGTGCAGAGCAGTGTGATCTTGCATGGTCAGTTTAGGAATCTGTTTCCAGCATTCACCATGCTTACCACGCTAATCAACCCGATCCAGCTGTTGTGATCTGAGGTACATAGTTGATATTTTTAAACACCCGTGGGGCGGCGATGTCCAGCAAGCCACGTTAGCCTAAGCGCGCGGGGTTCTTCTGGCAGCGGGAAGCTTGGGGTAGAGGTTGCATGGCGAGATGCTGGTTTGCGAAGAAATTGCACATACCTATCGATATCCTTGTGTACGAGTACTACTCGATCACAGTGATCAACTGAATGTCGACATGGGATAGGATTTATTGGAGGGCACGGGGACGTCTAAATTCAATCTAAAAGGAGTAGATACACATGCTCGGGATAGATGATACAGCGGAGTCTCTGCAGGGCAATCATGACGATTTAAGAATGGAGACCTTGGCGATGATAGGCTTGAGATGGTCGTCTGTGATATCGACCGGAGTGTTGACGTTCCTCTGAATGGCTATACCAAGTGTCTACAATGATCAAGGAAAGTTAATTCAAAGTCACAACTCGACGCCGCACATCAACCACTCACAATAACATCACCCGTCTTGAGCACCGTTTCTTTTTGGATTTTCTTGTCGTTAACGAAGGTACCGAACGCTGATTCCAAGTCTTGTATCCAGGCCTAGGTAACAAAAAGCGGAGTCAATGACGGGGTAAACGGTGATTATATAGGGAAAATTCTGAACCTGGCCATTCTCGAACCATATCTCGGCATGGCAGATGTTCAAGGGCAAAGGGGATATGCTGATAGGTTTACCGTCCTGCTGCTGGGTTAAAGGGCTGAACCATCCATTGGTCGCACTTGCTATACGCGGGGGGATTGCCGATAAACTGGGGGGTAGTGGGGGCGTCCCAGGAGGTGTCGTCCCGGTGGACATCGACTCGGACCCAAGCATCATCTTGGTGTTGGGCGGCAGTAAAAGATATTTCGACGCAAATGGAAAGCTGCCAGGATCGGCAGAGAGGTTGAGCATAGGCGCACCACCAAGCATGCTCATTATTGTTCAATGCGGCAGGGTGACGTTAGAAGAGGTGCCTTTCGATAGACAATGGCCTTGGAAGGGAGGACAGGGATACTGAGGAAAGTCGTCCTAGGTTGGCTTTAAAAACAATAGGACGAGTCGTTTTGAAGGCCTGTCACCGAGTACCATAACCCGACGAAGACAGGGCCGGGGTCTTTTGTCAATAGCGTTCTCTTGCATCCTCGATCAAGCAATCGGGAGAGAAGCCTGGTAGGCTGGAACCTGACAAAATGTGAAAGGGGGCTTCAGTTCATTTAGAAACTCCAACTTTCGACCTCTCTCCATTTGGAAAACCCATGGCTTGAGCGGCGGCAAAAAGAGCGAAACGAGATAGAAGTCAGCCAGTGAAAGGGTTGCCTGACCGGGCCGCGAATCCAGATCAAATCCTGTAAGAGTGCGGACCAGTCACTCGGGGTTCGTTTCGCTGTTATCTGACCCGTTTGAATATACATGTACAGTCCCCTCGCTCGCAATAAAGAACGTGGCGGGGCGAAGCACCTAATGGAAATCAGAAGGGTCCAGCCACGAAGGGGGTAGGAAAGGTCTGCCCGTGTCCGCCTCTCCCGAAGGGGTCTTGTGTATGGCGTATACATAAGCGTCGACACGACTGTTCCAGAGATCTGACAAGGCGGTGCCTCCTCATTTCCGCGATGCAGCCAGATGGAGTCGAGGGCTCGAGCATCGGCAAAATTGCCACGCATTTTGAATTTTGAAATTAGGCATGCCATTGCTGCACCACGAGGTTCGCGTGGCAAGGCGACCGGACACAATATCAAGCGATCTAATGTCCGTTGGAATCGTCGATGTCGAGGAAAATGATGTGGCGGTCGAGCTCCCGAACTTAAGGTCGGTGAGCCGTCCCTAAAGTGGTCACGTGACTCAGTTTTTTCCTGGACGGCGGAGCGACCCTCGCCTCGAGAAGCAAAGGTTTTCTTGGTTGTATTCCATGTGTCGTCCCCTTCGTCGTCTTCATGCTTCATTCCGTGTATTGAACACGTCGGCGACAAATCCTCTAGCCGTCTGCCAGCGGGCGCAAGGTAAGTTGATGCTCAACTACGGAGAGTAATACTCAATGGGCGTTTAGCAAACCGACGATGCATACAAGCTCTGGCGCAGAAAAGACCTGACGTACGAACACCATTGAGGGCAAGCCAGAGGCAGGTTGTACGTCCGTCGGACGAGGGTGACTTACGGCTAGGTGATGCGTCACACGAATCATTGGAGCATGAGGAAGAAAGTTCATCTCGAAAGGACGCCGAACAAGATAGCCAATTTGCAGAGCACCTCAACGGTCTCTTCTCCCCTCTACAATTCCCCCCTGAGCTTTCTCGACGGATATTGACGCATGGGAGTCACCCAGCCGCTGTGCATGGTCATAACGCAGGGTTGAGTTTCATGGGTATGTTATCACATTTATTTCTCTTTAATAGCTCTGTTCTTATCTCAGTAATGATGATAGGTCGAAGAGTTCTCGAGACATACCTGCTGCTATTCTTGAACTCGAGTAGATCCCTCAAACACGACCACGACTTGGAACACATAGCGTCGCGCACCTTGAATACATATGTTTTGGGTGAGCATATTGGCGCACACTGGGGACTAGGTCGCATGCTTCGATGGACACCCACCGTCCCAGCCGAGAAACTAAAAATGGTTGAGAGTGATCCATCCGTTCTGCGGAATGTCGGGTTGTATAAGGTCCAGGGTGACACCGTAGCTGCTGTTATGGGTGGTATCTTCCAACAATTCGTACGTCATAATTCGGCCTTCCGTCCTCTCGAATACTCACATATACACATACGCAGGGGGGCTCTGTAGCACATCGGATATTCCACACTAGGGTACTGCCGCACCTAGCACGACAGGCGGATGTTTTACCTACACCGTTCCATGGAGACGTGTTTGCTGTTGCAAAACGAATGGGAGGGGTTGACGGGCCTTTGATAGTCAAACCGGACGCGTCGAAAAGTACGCTTCGGCTGTCGCAAACGGCCTAACAAATCAACCCTCCTCTTATCTCGCGTGTGTTGCGCACGCCATTCTCTACTACCCACTACAACTTATCCCAATCTTGGTTTATAGGTATTTAGCCCTAATATATTTGAACGCCTTGCAACTTTCAGCGTCTTTCGCGGCTTCAGCAACCCGCACCCCTAAACATTTTCAGGGAACGTGTGTCAGATCGCATCAACTGCCTCAAACGACGGTTCTTTTACAGGAACATCTTCAGCAACGACGGGCCAAGTTCCCTGAATACTGTACCCCTTCGTCCTATAATAATGACCCCTCTTGTTTTTTTTAGTATGATCTATTGTTTTGGTTGAGCCGATGATCCCATCAAACCCGCTGGCAATTCGGGCAGTTTCCTCCGATCCCAGCCTTATCCCCGGTGCAGCCAAAATTAACCAACGAAGTCAACGACCATGCGTAGCGAGTCTGTCTCCATGCATATATGGCTTCAGATGTGCTATTAGAGCACGGAACGGTAGCTTGCAGAAGCGCCATTGAAGCTTGTTGAGATGTCAGGAAGGTGAGTTGTCCACAGGGCCGGTGTTACCAAGGGTCCAAAGGTCTGCAACTCCGCATCATCCATAAATCGGTCGTATACCCGGCTCCATCGTCATGCGAGGAGACTATGTGGGTGGTATAAGAAGAGAAAAACAGAACATATATCCCTTACTCTCCCTCTTTTTTTTTTTTGGACTGACGCTAGTCCACATCCCGATCCACTTTTTT
>ML208601.1:21639-36608 GCA_004369065.1 Pluteus cervinus
GCTTTTATCGCCTCTACTCCCTCTCTACACGCTGCGGCGTATATGGTAGAAAATGCCACTTATCCCTTCTCGCCCGGATTCGACATCGAACTTGTTCAATCCCTGGCTGAAGCTCTCCCCTCTCATTCATGGGAGTACGGAACGGCAATTGAAGCCCTCTTGGAGCTTTTCAACCCGGAACTCTCGGTCTTTGGATATGCTCCATTCCCTGTCCCTACAAAAAACTCTGACGACATTCAAGCACTTGTGTACGCAAGATCGAAAATTGTGTTGGGCACGGGCGCCAATGTCTTGAGCGATGGTGCTGGAGCTGTGGGTGATCCTGCGAGCTTAGGTGGGTTATAATCGCTTCCGAATGTTGTTGTTGGGATTAACCCCCTTTGTAGGCGTTAGTGCGGTCTTGCTCGGAAAGACGGATGCCACCTTAGCGGATGCCGCCACCAGACAAGTTGAATATGTTGTCAACCAAGCGCCTCGGTGGGCAAATGGTGCAATCTCGCATCGCGCAGACGTCGCAGAGTTATGGTTCGTGGTTTCCCTTTATCCTTTTTCGCATCTTTTCCGCTTCCTTTCTCGGGCCTAGCAAGATTTACTCCATTCCCACTGCGCCCACCTTGACGGGTCGTACGGGCGTGCCGATCTCGGGTCAAAAAGAAAATCAACCCTTCGCTCCTTGTTGCCCTTACATCCAAAGATCTCCCTCTCCCGTGAAGGGACAGCGATTCGGTATATTCGTTGACTATCTTCAACATACCCAATGCGGAATCGCAATGAGGTGCACGCTTCCGGTACAGGT
The DNA here is from genome assembly GCA_004369065.1 of Pluteus cervinus. Classification (NCBI taxonomy): domain Eukaryota; kingdom Fungi; phylum Basidiomycota; class Agaricomycetes; order Agaricales; family Pluteaceae; genus Pluteus; species Pluteus cervinus. The sequence continues at coordinate 22,436 of ML208601.1, forward strand.
TCATCAACCTTGATTTTTGATCCCGGCGGTTCGCTCGATCATCTATTCGGCATTGTCTCATAATCGGCTGCTTTCAGTTTTGACTTCGTCCTTGCCCAATTTGCCTTTTATCTTCTATGTCTTGCACTGGCTTTCTTCGACAGACGAGGATTTTTGCTCACCTGTGCCTCCTTTCTCCATCTACAGGGCTGATTTCATGTACATGGCACCTCCCTTCATGGCATACTATGCTGTAGACACAAATAACGCCACAATGCTCCAAGATGCTATCAACCAAGGGAGGTGGTATCGTGATGTCTTACAACGAAGATCCTCATCCCCCCCCGCCACCACTACCTCCGCGTGCGGGTCACCTTCACCTACGCCCACAATCGACCCATTCAACGGGAAACTCTGGGAACACATCATCGGCCCTCAGAGTCAAGATGTTGGTATCTGGTCAACCGGAAACGGCTGGGCATCAGCTGGTATGACCCGTGTCTTCGCCACCGTCAACAAAGTTCCCGCCCTCAGTCAGTTGGACTTGGACTCTCAGCGCCTTTTTGGAGCCAATTGGCGTCAAAGCGCACTTGACGATCTTGCAACCTGGATTTTGGAGATCCTTGATGGTGCCATGGCCACATCGCCAGACGCTGGTCTCCTCCGGAACTACATGGACAACCTCGATCCCACCTCACATGGTTATGGTGAAATTTCTGGCTCTACTATGATCGCCAGTGTTGCCTATCGTATGGCTACACTCTATCCCAGCCGATTCGGGTCCAAGTACGTTCAGTGGGCAGATTCGATTAGGGCGGTTATTGGAGATGGGAACCATATCAGCTCCAATGGCGCTGTCTACCCAGCTGTGAACCCTTTGAATTGGGGTGATACTACCCCCTTCCTGACGGGTAGCCCAGAAGGCAACAACTTTGTGGTGTTGCTGTACACTGCCTGGAGGGATTGTGTCAATGCCGGAATTTGTAGGCAGTGATTTTTGAGCATAAAGATACCGGGGGTATAGTGCAACACCGACGTATTTGATATTCTACAGTATATATTTTACTAGATACCTACTAAGACATTCCTTTGGCTGCTTCAGCATCGCTCTGAGCTTAGTGGCAAGTGCTCGTGTCGGACTCGAAGGTGCCAAAAGTAACATGAACAAGCCGCCAAACAACTTCAGGTCCGTGGTCCACCACATGGGAAGCGTTTCTACAACACACCAAACCCATTCTTATAAGGGACCGCGGCAGTTTTTCACCCCAGACATCAAGTGCATCAAGACCGTCTACTGTCGAGTGTCAGTAAACAAGCGGTACAATTTTATGGGTGGTGGGGATTCCGACACGATTGAAGGTCAGCCGTTTCTTTCGGTGAGATGGCTGTATATACTCATGATGCTCATACTGCCTCCGCTGCTGATCCCGATTACCTAGCTCGAAGGTTACAAAGCGTCGACTCGAGCCTCCTGTACTATAATGATCACACCAAATGCCAAGTACATATGCTGCTCTTGCCAAAAAATGGACTTCAAATTCAGGATCGAACCTGCGTCACGGCCATAGACGAACTCACTTGTTGGCATCGACTATACCAGCATACTAAACCTCATAATTCGGCGTACACGTAGTCGAGGGGCAGCTATGACTAAACACACACCAATGGCTTAGCGTCATGGCCGTCCATACCATAACTTGACCCTTGCCAACGGCTCATACTCCTTCGGCATAGATTGAAGAACACGAACCAAAAAAATCTCAAAGCGCCTCCAACAATCACGAAAGTGCACCTCTAGGCGCGACTGACGCGTTGGAAGACGCTACCTTACTTGGCTGCAATGAATATCAATCCTCCGAACCGGGTTAAACGTCCAGTGGCCCGGAAAGCCGTGGTCCGGGGCGGCGTTGGCTCAAAAATCAAACCGCTGGTTGCCCGACGTGTCCAAGTCCCCAGACAGGCCATCGACATAAACGACCTATCTGATGACGAAGACGGCAGTGATGAGGATGACGAGGAGGGTAAGGGTGGCAAAGACGTGGATGAGGACATGGATGAAGACGACGAAGCGCCGGAATTCAGACCGAGAAAAAATTTACGGGTGCGTCACCTAGGTCTCGCCTTATCGTTATCACTCACTTCAGCTCAGAATGATATAAACTCTGCATTATCTGGTCTCGACTTCAAAGGGTCCCACGCTATTGCCAAAGCCTTTCCACTCGCACCAAATCCTTGGTTGACCATTGAGGGACTGGGTCTCATCGGGCTTCCTCTTAGCGAAAGTGATGCAAAGCGGATTATCTCTACTTCTCGGCAGGCACCCTACAATGACGGAGATGCGACAGTCGTTGACACCGATGTGCGACAGCCCTGGGAGGTCTCATCGCAACTAGTGTCTCTCGAGAGTTCTGAATGGGACACCTTCATGAAGGAAAATGTTCTCCCAACAGTGCTGGACGACCTCGGGCTTACGACGAATGTGCACGCTGTACGCTTTCAACTGCATAAACTGCTGTTGTTTGAAACAGATTCGCAGTAAGCAGATTTTTCTTTTCATGCGAGTATTGCGTCCTAACGAAGCTCAGGTTCTTACCCCATCAAGAGTAAGCTTTTTTTTTCCAATCCCAGCAGGCTGTGTAGAGTGACCGACAATATTGACTCCTATGCCTAGCACCCCAAAAGTGGAAGGGACGTTTGCAATGGCGGTCGTCATCCTGCCATCACGCTACACAGGCGGCGAAGTTCACGTCTCGCATTCAAAAGGCTCAAAAGTTCTCAACCTCCCACCAAATTCCTTCTTCCAAGCCAGTGTGCTTGCCTGGTATGCCGACGTCACGCATTCAGTCAAGCCTGTTCGATCGGGCTACTTGCTTGCTCTTTCTTACCATTTGATCAACACGGTGCCAAACCAACCCACCCTCAGCCCACCTCCAACAGACGAAAAACTAGGTTTCGTACGGCGTACCTTGGATGACTGGCACAAGGGGAACTACGAGAAAGAAGAGGATGATTCCGAATTTGATTTGCTAGCTTTCATCCTCGCCCATCGATATTCAGCTAAGGAGCTTGGTCGGGGAAGCAAAGCGCTCAAAGGGAAAGATGCACATATTGTGACAAATCTGTGTCCAATTGCTGAAGAAATGGGTTTTGTTTTACACCTTGCAAGCCTCGAAGTCATGACAACCGCAACTCGAGACTACCATTATTGGAATGAGGACTTTGAAGACATTACCATCTCGGATCCCGTCAATCTCTGGGGGAATTTAGTCCTTGGCAAGAAGGATTCCATCACTTTGGAAGAGTCCCAGCTCGTCCCGAATAACGCGTTCAGAGGTGCTACCCCAGATAGGGAAGAGGACATAGATGATGACCGTGATGTGCGTATTCAAATTTTACATCGATGGGGTGCGTGCCTTAGAAGGTGGATATGCTATAGGATGGGCCTGCATTTACGAGATGGTACAACCGTACCGTTTTGATCCTTTTCCATAAGAGTCAGGAACAAGGCTTCATCATTGCGGCCGGTGGTCTTGACCATGCGATTTCCAAACTGAAGAAGGTCAACCCTCTGGCACCGACCGAGGAAGATCGTCAGCTAGCGATGGGGGTCATCGCAAACCTAAACACCTACGGTAGAAAAGAGTCCGACTGGGGTGACATGACGAAAGTTGCACTGTCTTGGAAAAACCTCAACATATGGAAGGCCATTTGCGAGAAAAGAATCGCATCATTTCAGGGGATTGATTTTTCTCCATACAAGAAAGCTCTAAAGGCGTTCAAATTCAAGGAACTCCGAACAACGTGAGGTCGTTCATCTGAACATCGTTTCTACCCTGACCATGTCGCCGTATAGCCTGGAACAAATCCTTGCAAGCACAAGTGAACTCGCCAAGCGTTTGGAGCTTATTCGCGCCATCTTAGACCGTGTATCTCGAGACGATTCTGTCTTAGCCTGGGGCACGATGCAAAGGTTTCAGGCTCTCGAGACTATAGAAAGCCTGAATAATGGTGATGTTCCCCTGATACTCGAGGTGGCTCATACAGAAGGGATTTCGGAGACGTTGACCCGGTAAGCTAGCCCCCTCACCTTCTTTCAATAGATGCATCCTTACCTGATAGATTTCCAGTATTCTCCCCTCCTTTCATAAGCCCGGTATCACTCCCGATGTCTGGACCACCCTTCTCAAAGCCGTTCGACAAAGTTTGGAGCCCACCAACGCTACCAACGGACAGGCCGACGACTGGAAGAAATTTATCCCGGAGTGCATCAACGGGGCCATCGCCTGTTGGACAAACGAAAATTCTGGGCGTGAAGTTGCTCCTCCCCAGACCGATTCTCATTCTTCCGCCGGCGATGCCAGGGCTAGGTCTGCAGTGGAACTAATATCCGCCCTCATCTCGCTCGGCTATACAGACCTCTCCTGGAAGGTTTTGGACTCCCTCCTCTCCGCTGAAGGATTCATTCCCTATCGGTTCAAATATCTATTCTCACCCCTCGTACCACTCCTGCGCCAAGCATTAAGAAACCACAACCTGTCCATTACTGCACCGCCGTTTTCGAATTTCGCGCAGAACATCATCGGTTTATATCTTCGAGATGTGCTTGGTGGCAAGGGACAAGTTATTCAGACTGTGGTCATTGCAAAACTTGGGTGTTCTACGTGGTGTGCAGATTGCAAGGCACTTGATGCGTTTATGGCGTCGGGTCGCCCTGAACACCGTCTGTGTGCCGACAAACAACGTAGAGCCCACATTGAAGAACGAATCCGTAATGGGAGAGACGTCTCTTGCTATACAATAAGCACAGGAAGACCTTATACCCTGGTAGTGACGAAAGGGTCTGGTATTGTTACTCCTTCGCAATGGCCTGCTCGACAAGCCAATGCACAAGCGTTTCTCAAGTTATTCGGAAGTGGGGATAGGATAGCGTGGTTAATGGGGACTAGAGTGCAAGATGTCACAAGGGCGTTGGAAGGTACTCAAGCGTTCCAGTGGGCTGGACCGTTGTCAACCTCGACTGGGGCGAAGGCAGCTGTACCGACACCCACAGCCACCTCAACATCACGGTCACGTCAGGCCGCACCCTCCTCGTCATCAGCTTTGCCTAGTGGATCTCGAAACATCGTGAATGAAAAGGTTGCTGGTAAGAAAAGAAAGAGGGCGGCAGTTGTTAGTCAAGGCTCTATCATTGATTTGACGCTTGGGCAGGAATAATCAGGTCATGGTCGCGAAGTGGTGCATCTCACTTTCTGCCGTTCAAAGTTAATTCAAGTCCTAATCTACTCTGTTTTCTAACGTCTTTCTTCAATCCTTAATACTGTAAGTAGTTTCATACCTGTATATTACAACGCGGAGCATGGCAGAAGTGGGTCCTGGTATATGACTAAACACCCACCATTCGATCACTATGAACTCAGGCCTGACTCTACCTGCTCCAAGATGGATCCAACGGCTCGCAATGGTAGTTCACCTCCACCGAATGCTTTTCCGGCACGACGCGACGAAACAACTTTGAGGTCTATTGTCCTTCCAGAGATGAACACAGATCCAAAAGCACTTCAAAACGCATCCAACCTCCACGAAAGTGCTCCTTCAAGCGCGACTGACGCGTTGAACAAGCGTGCCGATGACTCGGACTCGACTCCAATGGATGTTGATCCCCCTCAGACGATGAAAGATCTGGAGAAAAGCACGATCCAAGATGGTGGTTTAGAAGTCGCACAATTCACCAACCCGAGTACCGACCAATGCTTGCAGCCGGAAACCGGGAAAAACACCCCATTCGATAGCAGAGATGGTGATGAAGACCAAGATGGCGAGAGAGACGAGGATATGGAAGAGTCAGATTTGTCGGAGGGAGAAGACCTACGGGTGCGTTGGCTGAAGTCTTCTTACCGCTTTCACTCAATTCAACTCAGGATGATGTGGACCTTGCTTTATCTGAGCTGAACTTTAATGCATCCTACGCCGTCGGGAAGGCCTTTCCGCTTGCGCCAAATCCTTGGTTGACCATCGAAGGACTGGGTCTCATTGGACTTCCTCTCAGTCAAGGCGATGCAAAGCGAATTATCTCTAGTTCTAAGCAACCGGCTTACGGTCTTGAAAGTGCAAACGCCGTCAATACCGATGTGCGGAACGCCTGGGAGGTTTCATCTCAAGTAGTCTCCTTCGGGAACTCCGACTGGGATGCCTTTTTGAAGAAACAGGTCCTTGCAGCAGCGCGTGATGGCCTGGGGTTCACGGCCGACACGAACGCCCTACGTCTTCGGCTGCACAAGTTGCTATTATATGAAACTGGTTCACAGTAAGCTTTTTTTGCCCTTCAGATGAATGCAGTATTCTGACGAGGCTCAGGTCTTTACCAGTACCTCACCAAGAGTAGGAATTTGTCACACCTGCTCTGAATGAATCTAAAACCATTTTCTTGCTTAGCACATCGAAGGTCGAAGGGGCATTCGCGACCGTGACCGTCATCCTGCCATCATATTATGCAGGTGGCGAAATTCGTGTCTCGCATCCAGCGGGCTCGAAAGTTCTCAGCCTCCCACCCAATTCTTTCTTCCAAACCAGTATGCTTGCGTGGTATGCCGATGGAACACATTCAGTTCAGCCGGTTCAATCGGGCTACCTACTCGCCCTCTCTTACAATCTGATTCACACTGTGCCGAACCTACCCACCCTCACTCTACCTCCAACGGGTGATAAAATAGCCTTTGTTCGGCGTACCCTGAAGAAGTGGCACAAAAAGAAGTACAACGAGGACGAGGACTCCGAATATGATTCACTAGCTTTCCTTTTCGACCATCGATACTCCGCGAAAGAGCTGAGTCGAGGAAGTAAAGCCCTCAAAGGAAAAGACGCGCATATTGTGGCAAATTTATGTCCAATTGCTGAAGAGATGGATTTTGTTTTGCTCCTTGCAAGCCTCAAATACACAAAGTCGGGACACCGGGAGGATGGGGATGAGGAAGACGTTGACATCTCGAATATTGTCAATCTTGATGGCAATTTGGTCATCGGGAAGAAGAGCAGCTCCACCGCCTGGGGCGCAGCCCAGGTCATTCCCAAGGGTGCATTCGAAGGTGCCGAACCAGACGGGGATGAAGTGAACGATTGTGACTATGAAAGTGGTGAAAGTGGTGTGCGTCTTTTAAATTTGACATAAACGGGATCCATGCCCTAAAAGTTGATATAATACAGGACGTGGCCATTACAGAATGTTCGCCCTTTCAACCTCTTTTATTTTCCTTTTTGCTCATGGGATTAAGGGTACAACCGGACCACCTTAATTCTCTTCCACGAGAGTTGGAAACAAGATTTCATCATTTCGGTTGGCGGTCTCAAGTATGCGATTTCTAAACTCAAAAAGGTCGACCCCCTCGCGCCGACTGAGGATAGCCGTCAGCTAGTGAAGAGGGTTGCTGCATTTCTTAGCAGCGACCATGGCGACACTGCGACACCGTCCGATTGGGATGATATCACGAAAATCGCTCTGTCTTGGAAAAGCCTTGAGATATGGAAGGCCATTTGCGAGGAGAGAATCGCTTCCTCTAAGGGAATTGACTCTTCCCCGTACAAGAAGGCCTTGAAAATATTTAGCTTCGAGGAACTTCGAATAACGTGAGTATTTCATCGGAACATTCTTTCCTTCCTGACCATGTCGCATATAGTCTCGAACAAATTCTTGCAAGCACAACCTACCTATCCCAGCGTTTGGGACTCATCCGCTCGATCTTGTCCCATGCGTCTAAAGACAATTCCATCTTAGGATGGTGCAGGACTCAAATATTCAGGGCTCTCACTATACAACGCCTGAAGGAGGACGACATTCCCTTGATAATCAAGGTAATTCAAACAGAGGGTATCTCGGAGACACTGACACAGTGAGGTGATCTCTTAGTTCTTTCATTAATTGCATTCTTAACCCGACAAATCCTTAGTATTATCCCCTCTTTATACGAGCCCACCGTCACTTCCGACATCTGGGTGATACTCCTAAGGTCCATTCTACGAATTGCAGAGGCCGCCAACTCCCCAGACGAACAGCCCGGCGACTGGAAGGAATTCATCCCGCAATGCCTCGATAGGGCTATCGTATGTTGGGTGAACGAGAATTCTGGTCGTGAAATAACTCCTCACACCCCTCACTATAAGGATCCTAACCGTGCAGTTGACGATTCCCGGGTCAAATCGTCAGTGGAGCTGATCTCCCTTGTCGTCTCATTTGGCTTTCCAGACCTCGCCTCGAGGGTATTGGATACACTCCTCTCCGTGACAGGACCTCTTCTGTTCCGGTTCAAATACATGTATTCACCCCTCGTACCACTTCTTCAGCAGACCTTGGCGAAGTACCACATCTCCATCACCACTCCACCGTTTTCGACCTTTGCACAGAATATCATCGGTTTACACCTTCGATATCTGCTTGGGGGGAAGGATCAAATTATCCAGACAGTGGTCAAAACATTTTCGTGCTCTGCAGCATGCACAGACTGTAAAACGCTTGATGCGTTCATGGCGTCGTGGTCCACCGAACACGGCTTCCGCGTCAACGAACGGCGTCAAAACCATGTTCAGCGACAAATCGACTTGGGTAAAGGGAGAGACATCGTCTCTTTCTCTGTAACGGGAGCCACTTTGGTGATAAGGAAGAAGTCCGAGATAGTTGCTGCTTCACAATGGCCTACTCGACAAGCAAATGCACGGGCGTTTCTTAAGTTGTTTGGCGCGTCTGATGTGATAGCCCAGTTGACCGGGACGGAAGGAGATGTTGCGATGGCCTTGGATGGTATCCAAGCGTTCCGGTGGACTGAAGCATCATCAGTTTCGTCGATTGGGGGCATTTCGACAATGGCAGTTGCAACTGTGACCGCGGGACCAAGTCAAGCCGCACAGCCATCTTCCTCCTTACCTAGTGCTGGTACTAGTGGATCTCGACAACAGGTGGATAGTTCTACTCAAGAGGTTGCTGGTAGGAAGAGGGTCCGGACGAAGCAAACTGCCGTTAAGGTCCCAATGTCGATAAGCTTTTGAAATCGTTTGTCCTACCACTTTCCATCAAGTTATGTAGTCTATGTTTCTATGACCCTGGACTTTACGGACTCGTATGATGATTTTATGAACGTGGCACGATATGACCAGAGCGTATCGAAGGAGGACTTTGCACTGTATGTGGCGATGCGCATGCCGTAAGGGAGCCGGCTATCACGATGACAGACCAAACAACCCATGAAAGTCTTTACCACCTATCTATGCCACCGTGGCATAGATACTACGTCGACAAGCAAATGCCCAGGCATTCTTGAGGTTGTTTGGGGAGGGTGATGTTATAACGCAGTCGATGGGGAGTAGAGCAGCAGATGTTGAAGGGGCGGTGAGTGGTCGTCAAGCCTTCCGGTGGGCTGGACCGTCGTCAACTTCAATTTCGACTGGGGTTACTCCTACGGTGCCAGTGACGAGTACATCTAGGTCAACATCGGCGGCCGCTTCAGGCTCAGCACTACGGCCACATCAAACAACACAAGCCCATTCCTCGTCATCTTTACCCAGGGGTTCACAGCTGGCAGCAAGCACAAAGGTTGCTGGCAAAAAGAGGAAGAGGAGAGCAATTGTTAGTCAAGACCCTATTATCGATTTGACTCTCAAGGACGAATACTAGGGATTTAGGGTGATAAGATAACCGGTCGCTTTGTGCAACCAAAGGGAAAGAGAGGGAGGAAAGGGAGATATATTTTAGATATGTAAAATATCAAATGATATCTAGAATGAGAAGATCAATGAGAATGCTAGTTGTGGGGGTTGGGGGTAAGAACCGGGCGTTTACTCTCGGAGGTCTCGGAGGTCTGCTTACATAAGCGGAACATCGAGTCGTTGAAGTTGTTGGAAAAGCAAACGAGAGGAAGGCTTACAAAGACAACAACTTCGTAGGGAGTAAACGATGGTTCTGAGCCTGAGGAGAGAGGGAAGTTGACGAGGTATGGTCAATCCGCTCTCAGCCCAAACTGGAGAGAAAAGGAGTGGGTGGGAGGGAGAGAAAATTTTGGAGGATGATGTAGAGGAGAGTACACATCAGCAATCTGGCCAGGGCTATGTAGGTGTATATAGTCACACTAGCACAATAGCTAGGTCCCGAATACCTAGACGTATATAGTTCACCCAGGTCTAGTTTAGTCTACATAGTCCTGGCTAGGAGTGGCCTAGGAATGAGCTATTTGTGCTCTTATACTGGACTACATAGGTCTATATAGTCTGCTACTAATCTTACCATAGCTGTTCCAAGGCCAACCTAGTCAGTTGTTAGATCAGAATAGATGTGACTAGTGCTTTGTGTTTCAATCTTAGACTTAAAAAGCTCATGCTGACATTATAACTAGGCCAATCAAGAGCAACTTGAGGGCATTTCAATTGAAGTTTAGACAGTATAAGTTCTCCTTAGCCTAACACAATGTGTTATAGATCAACACTAGTTTGTTATTAGAATAAAGTGTAGACTAGATACACAAGAGGGTTGATTAGATAGTACTAGATGCAGAGTCTAGACCAGATGTAGACTGAGTCTGAGTTAGATATTAGATGAGATGAGACAACAATGAGATGATAATAAAATGACGAGAGATAAGTGAGATGATAGCTAGACGACAACAGCGAAGAGGTAAATGAGGTCGTAGTGTGAAGGGCGATGGGCAGGGGGGACGGGGAGGTCATCGTTGGGAATGTGGCAGACCATATCTATGATTTGAATGTGAGGCGAATGAAAAGCAGCGGGCAGTAGGGGAAAAAAGGCACTAACGGTGATGGTAACGTCGCCAGGTGTCGTCAAGGGTGTGATCAAAGAAGAAGTGGAGACGATGACGGTGAGACGACCGTCGACGTTGGAGGCAGGGGGGTCATCAATCTGTCAATCTGTGGATGGGCAGCGAACGGGGATGGGACATGAGATAATTGAATAGAAAATAATATCGAAACTTACGGCGAGACGCGGAGGAAAGAGTCGCGTTGTGGTCCGTCGCGAGCGTGATGTACTGCCAAGGAAAAAGTAAGTATATTTGTTGGGAGGATGGATGAGCCACAAACCGTAGTAGAACACCATGGAGGGTGACGCCGACATGGTTGCGGGATGCGTGAAGATCCAAACAATTGCTGATGAGCTACGGTTCGTGGAAGATACGTCAGTCAAACCAGGGAGAATGAAACGATGGTAATAAAAGATGAAAAAAGATATGCTTACACCGAATGCGGAACGCTCGCACGGAACGAGGTTGTCAAGAAAGTGGGCGAGTTCGCAACAAGGCAGAGGAGGGGTTGTTGCCGGCGAGGTGGATGTAAACGAGTGGTGTCGACCTTGGCATTGATGAGAGGTTGGTGAGGTTGTATTGATCAGCGTGGTCGACACACTGGAGATGGTATGGACGTCAACTCGGGTGAGGGGAAAAAGCATAGCAAAGAAACAAGCAAGAGATTGAACCCACAAAAAAGTCAAAGTCGGTTGTTGGTCGTGGATTAGTACGCCGATCAGTGTTGACCGGTTGACCGTTCGTGAGTTCATCCCGACTTGTGGTTGTGCTTGAAAGGACGGAGGTTAAGATCGAAGAGGTGGTGGGGGTGAAGGAAGGGAAATGGAATTGTGGGGGAAACGGCAAAAGCAAACTCGAACCGTCGTCATGTGATCAGGATCCGGCACCCGGCCCAAGTCCGAATGTGCTGACAGCACAAATTCAAAGTGAGCGGTCGGCGGGGATTGTAACGGGTGGGCGAATTCGAAGATCCAGTAAGTCAATTCGGATAAACGGGGGAGTAGAACAAGTTACCACTGATCATATTGTTTTCTAGTTTTCTCGTTTTGTTTTTTCCGCCTTGTCGTGTCCTAACTCCGATGTGACGTTTGTAACGAATCTGAAAATCGTAGCGAATTTATTTTTGGCGTAATAGTACACCAGGTTTCAGAATCCTTGAATTCCAGGCAAACGAGGGAAAACTTAAATTTAAAAGAAGCAAACAAAATAAACGGCGATTCATTGACATATTCTACTACCCACAGTAAGTACCCGTTCTATTTCTATCTCTTCGGAGTCCTCGTTCTCATTAGCGAATGAATTCAGTTTGTTTGTGCTGATTTTCACTAATTTTAATTCGCCGTTGTACTGATCTTTCCACCATCAGTCAGATACATATCGTCCAAGTCCTACCAGCACCGTCCGCCTTCGAGCCACCACACCTTCCACCCCACGGCCGCACCTCTGCTCGTATTTGACACGGGCCCCGACACGCTCTCCCCACCCTGAAGACCCTGGGGCCTGAACCGAAGTTCCGCCCAACCGCCGACAGGGCCAACTCTTGCCAACGTCTCCCAACTCTTGCCAACGTCTCCCAACTCTCACCTTGCCATTCAACGTCGAGGTTCCCTCCACTTACCGGTCCCTTCACTTTGGGGGTTTCTTTCCGGAGGACTACTCGCCGACGGCTTACATATGATATCCTGGTTGGAACTTGGGGTGGACTTGATGCTCATCAGCGAGGTCGACCTTGGTATGCTTTTTTTTCTTATTCTTTCTTTTCGTTCTCGTCGTCTCGTTTCCCCTCCGCCGGAGCCGGGATTCGAGTCCACGCTGCAGGCGCTTCCACCAGACCTGCGTCACGACCTTGGCGCTGAGCACACGTGACGTTGGTTCGGTTGCACCCCCTTTATTTTCTTTTCTGTCTTCGCCCACACATTCAACCGGTTGGGCAGGTTTACTTTTTATCCTCCTCCGTCTTGTCCTTCAACACCTGCCTCCTTACAATGTTGGCTACTGCCCCATTCATGCATCATGACACGACGACCGCATCACGACGGCCCAGCGTATGTCTTTTAAATTCTTATTCATTTTGTGTTCCTCTCTGTGCCGTACTCACAACAGCGACGACTTCAACCCCAACACCGTGACCATCGCCACCCGACCACTTCGTCGTCATCTAATGAGGCGAGGTTCTGCTCATCATTTCCTTCGTCTTCGGGAGGGTTTTCTTTCAACGTCAGTACACGCTTTTTCTTTCTTCTCGTTTTCCTTCTTGTCTCCCGATATGACCACCCCATCCTTCCCAGCCTCACACATGACGGCCACAACACCAATTCACGCCGCCACTGACGCGACGATGTTGTGATCCACGAGGCTGACTGACCACGACGTCCATGGCCATAGCAACCCTCGTCTCATGACAACTTCTTTTTAACACCTTGTTCAATACAAATGATGATGATAAGTAGTGGTAGCTAGTGGAACCAAGACCATACTGTGTAGAGACCATGTTGACAATATGTAGAATGAATACATTCTTTTCTTGTGTAATGTCTCATGTGTAAGGATGACTAGGAGTGAACTAGTGAAAGTTTGAGACTATGGGCAACTAGTTAGACTCTTGGTCTTATGCCCAATTTCAAGGTTGCTGGTGATATGAACTATGTAGCTGTCCATAGTCAAGGTGTAGTGCACTCCAGGAGTGGTAATAGTAGATGAAGCAGCAGATGAGTATTCACCTAGCCCCCATCAAGCCCTCACTAGCTTTGTCTAGTCCCAGTCTAGAGCTATGGCTAGTAATACAAACCCCATCTTCACCTCAAACTAGCTCTCTGCTAGTTCAATCTAGGTTCTACCAATTCATATCCAGGTTCAGCTCAGATGAAATCATTTTATGAATAGCCTAGTGGGTGATGGAGGCTAGGTCAAGTAGAACTACAGTACTCATCCCAACTAAAAGTGAGCTAGGATTCAACTAGACAAAGACTAGACATGGTCTAGTGGTCTACATGAGTCTAGTGTTTCTTACAGGTCTAGGAGAAACTAGAACTGAGGGCTAGGATTAGGCTAGTAACAATCCTAGGTCTATGGCCAACTATTTTGGCTAGAACAGACTACTGGTCTAGAGCTCACCGTCATGATTGCTGATGCAAGGGAAATACAAGTGGAAAAGTATGTGAAGAGAGGGATGAGGGAGGTTGTGATGATAGGACTGAGCGAAGAAGCTAAAAACTGTAAAGCCACCGAAGGAAGCATGGGAAGTGCCGAAGAACTGGCAATTCCCTTTTCTGCCTGGCTCCCTTATCTTATCCTGGGATAACCTCGTAGCTTTTGCAAGCTCAAGCACGAGGTTATCATTGAATAAGATAACCGGTCGCTTTGTGCAACCAAAGGGAAAGAGAGGGAGGAAAGGGAGATAT